>VAHH01000706.1:0-22052 GCA_013357305.1 Radopholus similis | reverse complement strand
TCGGCTGGGTGTTCTGCGAGGACTTCTGCGGCCCGTTGCAAAACCAGCTCTACTACAACTATTTCATCGCCTACTGCGGCCTCAATCCGGTCCTCTACTTGGTCTTGAATCCGTGAGTGCCATCTCCGAAAATCCCGTCTTAAAGTCCGATTCACGCAGTGACTTTCGTGAACGCTTTCTGCGCATGTACTGCCCAAGAAAGGCAAATGGACCGGCAAAAAATGTGGTGGCAGTGATGCCCAATGACCAAACCGTGAATGTCCGATCCATTTATTAACTGCGAACAATGTGCACGAACTGCCCATTGGTTTCAGGGTTTCAGCCCATTAAGATGAATTTTCAAATTGTTTTGAAATACTCAGAATCAGAACCAATAAAAGTACCAAAGAAAACATTGCAAGCATAATATTTGGCTGTTTTACCTTTTATTCCTTTTACATATGTAAATGTTTTTGAGTCGAGTGGGAAAGAGAAAACAATTATATTTATCACACAATTGGAGAATGAAGAATCAGCATCATCTGCCACTCATTCATTCATTCACTCTCTCTTTTTCTCACATTTCCGCCCTAAATTGATTGGCGCCTTTGTTTTCGGCATTATTCGAAAATAATTACGTTTTTGATATTTTTAGCCATTGCCCAGTTGTCAGATGTTTTTCCCCTGCGCCCAGATTCTGCTCATTCTCACTGTTTGCGGATCGGCCGAAGTTCGTTATGAGCGGCACAGAAGGCGCATTCTGGTGCTGAACGGACACCCGCTGGTGATCGGCGGCGGCGGCCAAATTTGGAAAATGGGCCCAAAACAGAGGCGACACTTTGCCGCGAGGAATGGGAATGATTGGCCTCGAGTCCGCAAAAACTGGGCAAATCGCCAGCAATTCGCCAAAAGGCCGAAGGGGAGACAGAGAATGCCGGTACCGAACAATCGGAATCGACGTGCTCGCCCAATGGCGTCGCCATTGCCCATTCCGCCCAAAAGGGCTGCAAGAAGTCACCAAAATCCGTCGCACCCCGTTGTGCCACATTCTCGAACGGGCAGCAAAAGGCAGGAAGGCCATCACCATCATCGATCAAGAGAGGCGCCCCACCAAAGTGAGGCAACTCACCTCACAAGCCGCAGCAGCAGCAGGTCTTCTTCATCCGAAATTTCGTCGGATGAATCGACCAGTGGCGGAGACACGGACATTGAGCCGGAGCAGGAGGAGGGAGGAGACCGTAAAACCAATTTGTTGGCTGTGACCCTAAACCACGGGTTTTAGCATTTTTCCGATCACATCCAAATGGCCGTACATCCAGAATGGCGGGACCCGTGATGGGGTCAAGATCGAGATCTGTCTCTTTCCGAAAGCACTCCAAATTCCGGCCAGTTTCGACGTCTGCTGAAAATTCCCGAAATGCCTCCTGCCAGCGGCCTTCTCCCACCAAGGGTGACGAAATGCCTCATTTTCGAGGCAGTATTTTCCCACGCCTCAGCACAAACGGAGAAGAATACGTGTACCGAGTGTTTGTTTCGCTGAGGAAAATAATTGTGGAGCGAGAGCAAGAACTACTAGATTTGGGCACAACTGGTGGCGTGGTGGAGGCGAAGTGGACCGACCTGGACAGGGCCAAATTCGAAATGAATTTGGCGCCACTGGTGGACGGCAGTGGGAGCGAAGAGAGCAGCAGTGGAGGAGGGGAGGAGGAGTCCCCAGCACCACTGGCGGTGCATGTGGCCGTCAATCGGAGGACCAGTGTAAGCCAAAAAAGGGAAGTGGCCTTAGACTAGGAGCTAATGTGGACCTTCGCTTCCTATTTGTCAATACCTACATTTGAAAACTCAATTTCCCGAATCTTTTACACATTTAATTTTTTAAATTTTCCAATCGACAACCCCACATTTTCAGTTTGGAGTGAGCGAATGGCGCCACTTTGTGGTGGACCAAGTGGATCCCTCCCGTTCCCACGTGTTCGACTTCAACGCGGCGACTGTGACCCAGTTCCCGAGCAGCAGGCAGATTCTGGACCGTCTGCACACGAACAGCGGGGGCCGCTTCAGAACGGAGACCATTTTCGAGGGAATGAATGCGAACAGAGAAACGCCGAAATCAGTGGAAATTACTTCCTCGAAAAGGGGGCCCAGTATTGTGCAGCGCAAAAAGAAGTCCTTCGAATGGAATGAGGTGAGTGAGGCAGAATATGAAATCCAAAATAACGAATCGTTAAGTCACAAAACTACTCATTGAGTACGCAAAAATCAATGGAGGAAGTGCACAGAGTGGTGATAAGAAGGAAGTCTTTCGTTGCCAATCGAGGCCAATCGATGGATTTGCGGAGAGACCAAGTCGTATAATGGGCAGACGGAAGTCGAAAATGATGGGACATTTAAAATTCACGTAAACATATTTTACAACAATTTGTCCAGAATTTGGATTGAAAAATGATGATTCGCTGATTTTTGCGATTTCTGTAGCGCCTTCTCCGGAATAGCGCAGCAGTTTCCATTTCAAGCGTTCTTCTTCAGTTGTACAGCGTCCCGTAGCGATAGGTCTGTCCGGCGTAGCCGCGCCAGGGCCATCCGCGCCAGTGCATGCGCCCGGTCTCCGCCAAATACGTGTAGTAGTTGCCGCGACAGCCCGCCGTGAAGTCCCTGCAGCGAAAGGAATTCAAAGCGTAAACGTCATTATTCCCTACCAATTTGGACGGAATGCCGGCGTCCCGCTGTAGTAGGGGCTTTCGTAGTAGTAGCGGCTGTCGGCGTGCCATTTCCGGGTCAGCACATTCTGAATCATTTGGCCAGAAATATTATTACATAAATTATATGAACTCACCGCAAAGCGGGATGAGCCGCGGTGGAGCGGCCAGTAGAAGGGGTAGCGGGCGTAGTAGCTCCCGTTTTTGTGGAAAGGGTTGTAGGCGGTGGACCACCGCTGCCGGTAGTAGTCGCTCCCCTGCGTGTAGTCCGCGATGTCCTGGAAGGAGTAGGTCCGCTTCAGCTGAAGTGGCCCAATTCGGTCAAAAATCCAAATAAATAGTAATTTTGGATAGAGTCGGGGTCTAGCACTCAGATCTCAACAACATTTATTTTTATTCCCGACCGGAGAGCCAGAACTCCACGCCACCATTGGCTGCGAGCTGGAGCGGTGCAGAGCGTACCCAGAGGCCATTTTAAATTACTAAACAAACCAAGAAATTCAATTAAAAAAGTGCCAAAAGTTGAATTGATTGTTTATCGGCCTTCCCCCATTCCCTTTTGCCAAATGCATGTGCTCCCTTTTCCCTCTTCTCTTGTCAAAAACGCCCACTTTCGAACAACTGTTCGATCCAAACAAATACTATTTACTTGTTGTGCCGATCAATAAAGCGGAGAGTAAAAGAGGCTATCTGAAAAAAGATACTAACTAAACTTAATTAACAAAGAATAAAAAGAAATGTACACAAATGGATCGTTTAAACTTTAAATAACCACATTTAAAAAGCAATAAAAATTCAAAAAATTCCCCCATGACAACCCGAAAATCGAAATAATGCCATCGAAGCCCAATTTCAAATCCAGCAAGGGAAGGTCAGTTCTTCAGTCTTCACTGGTCTGGATGCTGTTGTTTGTCCTTGTGAAAAAGTGGAGTCATGTTTAAATTTGAAGCAAAAATTGCCTAAGCATATTTTTGTCACAGAAATATTCCCTCAGAATGTGGCTGTTTGCTGTTCGTCCATTATTTAGGTAGTCGATTGCATCGCTTGTACGGGCATTGGGACGACAATGGCTGAACTTTTGCAGCCCAGCCGCTTCTTCAGAGCGTCCAACTCCCTCTTGAAAGCGTGTCTGTATTCGGAGCTGAACTTCGCCGTTTCCAAAGAATGCTCGATTGATTCCCCTTTTTCGACCTGTTCGTCCACAGTATTGGCCCGTTTGAGCCAGCGCTGAGGCCCACGAGGCCAGACATTGCCTGGGAGACGAACCAGATTTGGACTGCGTTCGCAGGCGTTTGGATGTGGGTGATGCATTGCAAGTAGGCGACTGCCACCAAGTAGCCGCCCACGTTTGCCGTGATTATGATGCACAGGGCTCGATAGATGCGCAAGTTGCTGCTGTTCTGGTCTGGCATTCAACAAATTGGCATTAACTGTCGTGGGACCGGGTAATGGGTACACTCACTCGTCTTTTTGCCCAGTTTGATGAACGCACCGACCAGCAAATAGAAAACCACGATCAACACGAGAATTGAGAGTGTGATTGTTATGCCTATCGGGGCATAAGTGTCTGCCTTTGGGAGTTTTTAAATGGAATGAGATTTTGAATGCATACTTTCATACCAATATCAGTTCCACAACCGACCCGGTGATTTTCAAGTGTGCGTTTGCGCCCACAGCGCTATAGACTCCGACCATATTTATCAGAGAAAAGGCACAGCAAATGAGCGTCAGCGCTGTCAAATAAGTGCGTTTGAATGTACGAGACATTTTTGAGCTGAAATGGCGGGAATATTATGTTTAATTATCAAAGGCCATTGGTTGTACGATTGAATCGGGAAAAGGACGCAAATGAGTCGATCCAAGCCGGTGAAGAGCATCAGCGGAAAAATGACGTTGACGCTGAAAATGCACGGAAGAGTGAGCTGCACGGCGAGCTGGTAGTCGATGAAGTTTTGGCCGCTCAGGGTGACGCACAGGAACAGCAGGTGAACGGACTGGTGTAGCATTTCGGCGAGGCAGGTCAGAGCCAACAAATAGTTGACAGTGCCGTGCAGGGAACTGGCAAACAAAAAAGGCACAAAATGGAGAAGACATTCCGCACCATGGCTATTATCGACATTTTTGGGCACTTTTGAATGTTCCCCGCTCTTCACCTGTTTCTCCAGGACGTCCAAATGACGCCCGCGTTCATCACTAAGCCGGGCACTGCGACGGCACACAGAGAAACGGCGCAGGCTATCAGCGCCCATGAGGGACCAGCGCCGCTGTATCGATGACATTTTATTGGTGAGATTTTAAATAAAAGTAAAGTAATTGCGATAATTTTTACGAATTCCGACGAGAAATATTTATGTAAGTGCAGTTTAAGCTTTAAGTACTGGTTTTGCGTTTCTAGACTATTGCGCATTTTACCAATACCAACTCTCTCCCAATTTTGTTATTGCGCTTTTCGCACGCATGTTGCCGTGCCGACTGACAACTTTTAAAGTTTAAACGATGTAGACAATTAAAAAAAGAATTTATAGAAGAAGAATTTTGTAAAGAAGAATTCTTTACTATTCTATTGCACTGTTTCCCATATTTTTGCTTTTTGGTGGACGTGAAACGCATTGAAAGTTAAGCAGTTGAGTACTTGGGTAGGCTATATGGGCCAATTATTCGTCTTTCCTGCTGAGAGGGGATGCAAATACACGAGAGGATTGGTGGGCTGGTAGGTCATTGCTTCCAATCAAAAGTTTCCACTTCGCGAATTTTCGGACGTCAAGAAGAGATAAAGGACGACAAGTGAAGAATAATTGTGATAATTGTGCCTCTTTGTATTTCAAATTTTTAAAACGATTATAACTAGCAAGCACATTTGGACAAATGAATTTTTTAAATTTGATTTGAGCAAAATAAAAATGTGTGATTACGATTATTGCCAGTTGCCCAAAAATAGGTATTTGTTTTCCGATCACTGATCCACATCAAATTCAAATCACCACCTCGGCATCTGAGGATCTGAACATATTTTTGGCAATAATAAAATGTAAACAATCGCACAACAAATTATGCCCAGAATTTTGAAATAAAAGTGAGGGAGAAATGCAAGGGGAAGACATTCTGTCAAACAAGGGTAAAACAAAAATATAAATACCCATCTCAAGCATTTTCAATCCCCAATTTCTTAAAACAGCGATCGAAATGAATGCCTTCAAAAGTGTCCATTTTTTGTTCTTTTCGTGATTCTGCTCATTTGGTCTATTTCATGGCTCATGGCTGCAATATTTTTTCTATTTTATTTTATATTGTCGCTGCAGAGTGCGAGAACTGTTTTGGCGATGACAAAACAAGAAATGGATGCAAAAAACCACAAAATTTTGGAGTTTTTTTTTGATAAAATGGGAGCAATTGAGAATCAGGAATCAACTGTGGACGGACTTTTTAATTGGGGCTCCTCATCGGAACAGAGTGAAATAAATTTGTGTGCGAAGGTTGAATGCAAAGAGACACAGAAAAGGCACAAATTACGCAGCACGGGCCCGAACGGCGGAATAAAAGCTACGAGGACACAGGTTACAGGTTACAGAGCACGTCCCACGGACCAAATGGAAAAGTGTTGTGAAGTGAGGTGAGGTGAGGTGAAGTGAAGCAGAGAGCCACTGTCATGCAAATGGGAATAGAGCCGCTGCATGGTGGAAACAGAAAACAGACTATGGCCGAATGAGCCCCACTATAAAACGGAGGCCGATGTGCACTGTAGCCATATCCCAGCAATCCCCACTCCTGAAAAACTGCACCTTTCATCAAAAATGTCCCTCTCCTCACTTTGCCTTCTCCTCCCACTGTTATTTGCTGCACCAACTTCAACGGCGCCGAGCGTGAGTCTGGACTGTCTGGGCAATTTGACGGGCTTCAGTGCGCCCATTGACGAGCGGAACTCAGTGGACGTGTTCTTCGGCATCCCTTACGCGCAACACGTCACCGAAGAGCTCCGTTTTGAGGCATTTCTGGAAAGTTCTCCAAATACCTACTTTCGACATTTCAGAAGCCCCGACCAGTAAAGGCGTGGAACGGCACTTTGAACGCGACCGTCTTCCCGAAGAGTTGCTACTCGCATGCCACACCGGACTGGATCGACGAGTTGATGGGCCAAATTGAGGGTGCGGAGGATGACTGTCTCTACCTGAACATTTACACGCCATCTCAACGCGAAAATGCCGTGCATGTTGCAGCCCCCACAAAAAAGGCGCTGCTGCCTGTTCTGGTGCTGATCCACGGCGGCGCCTATGTGGGCGGTGGGGCCGGAGAGTACCGCAACTACACGGACATTGGCCTCAATTTCGTGCGCCACGGCATTGTGGTGGTTGTACTCCAGTACCGGCTGGGCGAGTACGGATTTGCCTCCACTGGGGACGCGGAAATGCCCGGCAACCTGGGCCTCTGGGACCAGACCCAGGCGCTCAAGTTCCTCCGCACGCACATTGCCCGGTTCGGGGGAGATCCAAACAGTGTCACGCTGCTCGGACAGTCGGCCGGGTCCGCCAGTGTCAGCGCACTGGGACTCTCTCCACGCAGCCGAGGTATTGTCTAAACTGTCCCACCGACCTAATTAAAAAGATGATCTTTCTCTCTTTGACTGATGTGACTTGATCCCTCTAATTTGATTTTAGAGATCTCAATGCCTCATCAATCCCATATTTGTAGATTTGTTCCATCGCGCCATCCAAATGAGTGGCTCATCGCTGGCCTCGTGGGCCAGCGCAGAGGACAATGCGGACGACACGAGGACACTTGCCGCGGCATTCAACTGTCCGATGGGCGACTCGTTATCGCTCAAACAATGCCTGCGCCGACAAGAGCCCACCCAAGTGCTGGCCAAAGTCACCGAGTTGGTGCGCTATATTTTAAAGGATAGGGCAATTAATTTGTCCCCAGAATGAGCCACGTGTCAGCCGGGTCAACTTCAACCCGCGCTTCGACGGAGACTACTTGGGGGAGAAGGACGCCTTCTTCCCCCGGGATCAGCTGGACCTGATCAAGGACAAGCGGACGCCGAGGAAGCCTACGCTGCAGGGCTTCACCCAGCTGGAGGCACTCGTCTTCTGTGGACAACTGAACTGAATCCAAAATTTATTTTTTCTATTTTGCAGCGTTTCTGATCGAGCGGAACAGCTCTTGGGCCGCCTCAGCGGTGAACTGGACGGACGCGCGCACCTGGGACCAGGGCCGTCTGGAGAACTACATTCGCAGGGGGGTGGCCACCACAAAGCGGTTCGGAGCGGAGAGTCCCAACGCGACTGCGGACATTTTGGACTTCTACGTGAACGGAGACGCGGGCCAAAGGGCCGCCCAGATGGGCTACAACGGCAGTGTGTTCTACGTGCGCCAGTACATTCAGGTCCCAGAAGGGCGCAGAAGACATATTTGCGAATGCTTTTCAGATATTCGGCGACACATTCTTCGCAATGCCGGCCATGCTGGAGATCCAGGAGAAGGCGTCCGCCGGGTGGCCAGTCTACATGTACATCAACAGCCACTACAACGCGCCCACGTTCCCCACAAGGGCACAGGGATACCCGGGGATTCAAGGCAAAAATGAACGAATAATAACACTTGCAATGAGACTCTCACATCCGATGTTGCAGAGACGTTCCACCTGCACGACCTGAACTTCATCTTCCGCGACTCGAGCACCAACTACAGCGCCTTCGATGCGGCGGACCACCGAGTGCAGCAATTCCTGCACGAGTCCTACCGAAACTTCATCAAAAGCGGGTCAGTCAATCCCACGCCAAATTTGCATTTTCCCATTGGATTTGTTTTGCTTGTCCACCTTTGATTGGGAATGTATTTTAAAAACAATTTCCTTTTTGCAGCAACCCCTCCACTGGGTCGGTGGAGTGGCCCCGCGTGCCGAGTGCGCAGTGCCTGCGCCACGTGCACATTGTGAACGGGACCGCCGCAGTGGTGGAGGGCAGTCCGCTGGGGGAGTCCCGCCGAAGCCGCTTCTGGGAGCGAATCACCCGCAAATACCCGCAATACAATGTGCTCCGCAACGCGCCAGGGAAGTGAGCGGCGCTGGAATGCTGGATGTTGGGGCCTTGGGAAGAGTCAGATCGAGTTTGGATTTGGATTTGCTCAGATTCAGTGTTTGTTAATAAAGGGCTGCAGCATTTGTTGTGCAATTTGGAGAACAAATTGGCGCCCAAAGCTGGCTTGAAAGCCTGTATCGGCTGTAATTTTGCCTTTTCGCGTGCGTATTTTGCCATAAAAATCCATGTCCACTTGGGGCATATTCATCCACCCGGGTTCAATGTTTCCCCCGAATGATGAATGTTTTGTTGCCCCAAAGTTCAAACCCGTGCACCAATCTGCCGGAAATATTGCTCAAAAATCAGAGTTGCCCGATGTTGGAAAACATTGGACCGCAAAAGTGCGATTTTGTTGGGGTAAATAATAGTGCAACATCGCGCCGAAGTTTCGGAATAAAAGGACCAGCAAAGCAAGTGGAGTGGATCATTCGTTAAAACAACTCTTCCAGAAATACCCATCGAAACCAAGAGGCCTCATTCATTCCTCAATCCACCCAAGTAAGACCCTGTCACGATGAAACGAGTCCATTTGGTGGCACTTTTCGTGATTGTACTCATTTCGCTCAATTTGGCCGCTGGAGTTCCCCACCAAAAAGTGAAAATCGTTGCGGAGCACCAGAAGGCGGAGGCGGAACTGATTGGCGGCCAAAAGGCCGGCGAAGACCTCACAGGTGAACACATTTAATGGAATTATTTATTTATTCAATTCATATCGTCTAAACTCGGAGGCGAATGATCACAATCTCAACAACCCATTTTAAATAGATTAAACAATCGTAAAATAGATGAGTTCCACGAAATTATAGTTTCGATTGGAGCCACTTTTGAAATTGATTGCCTTATTTTGTATAGAGTTCGAGGACTGCTGTGGCAGTGACGATCCCGCCGACAACAAGGAGTACGGCTGCTGGCCAAGGGGCTGGGACGACCCTTAGAATGAGGTGTTTAAAAGTGGAAGTGAAGGAACGAGAGCCCAACGACGATTCAACTGACCAAGATGAAGCAAGCAAAATTTTATCCACAAGCTGTATACAATTTATGGTTTTCTGTCAAATTTTTCGGGCAAATTGGAAAATGATCGATTCTCGTCGATACCTGCCGTCCCCGATTGTCATCATGCCCACCTTCCCACCAAAGCCTTTGTCCTATGATCAACTACGCCAAATGTGTTTCGCCCTTTCTCAGCGATGAATGAATGCCTAGAGAAAAGAAAAAGATTGCGAGTCCGCACAAATGTGGGATTGTTTTCTTATTCGCAAGCGGGAGAATGGGGAAATCGGTCCCACGAGTGTTGGCACTTGATCAGTGATCCCTACAGCAGTTGTTGCGTTGTCGTGCATTGCGCGCATACGCTTATAAACGCAACAACCACAAGCACTTCACTTCACTTGTTCTCCCTGTTTCGCCCAAACAATTTCAACACAACAAACAATCCACAGGTGCCCAGCAATTCCATTCTCAATTCTAGTAGTATTGAGCAATGAACAAATTCGCCTTGGTGCAACTTTTGGTGCCCCTCTGCATCGCAATTGCAGGTACAAAAGTGCGCAATTAAAAATAGTAACTCATTTGGTACATTTCAGCCAAAGCCAAATTCAACGAATCTGAAGTGCTTGAACAAATTGCCAAGTTGTGCCAAGAGGCGGGTGAGAGATTACGAGGGGGATCCCACGCGAGGAGTAGCAGAGATTCACAGATTGACTGGTTTATAGAAAACGCGACAGATTTCAAGGAATCGCCTGGCTCGGAGGCCGAAATTAAAGAGCGCATTGAAAAGTTGGCGAAGGAAGCGATTTCGATTCGCCAAAAGGGCTATGATTGTACGCGTGAAGGAGACTACGAAGGCGCACGAAAAGCGATAGAAAGCGCACTCTCTTTTTGGAGGGAGGTGGCGCCGCTGAAAGTGACTCTGAGGATGAGGGAGACCGCCGCCAAGAGACGGGAGGCCAACGCAAAAAGGGCCGCCGAATTGCTCAAGGAATTGGGCAAAATGTTCGAACGGAGGGAGGAGGCAAAATTACTTCTCCACGGCCAGCAATTTGAACGGGCAGAGGAGAATAGAAGGAACGAAAAGATTCGCGAGTTTCTGAGAATTGCGACTGAAGACGATCTTAAATTTGCCCCCGAATCCAAGAATGGAATCGAAGAACGCATCGAGGGACTGGTAAAGAGGGCTAAAGAACTTCGCCAAAAGGGCTATGCTGTCGCGGCTAATATGGAATCAGGAGCCGCCAGTCTCCAAGCAGAGGCGGACTCTTGTTGGACAGAGGTTGCGCGTCTGGAGGCGATCCTGAGCGCCAAAGCGAGAACCCAGAATTAACTGAACGGATCACCGGACTGAGGGAGATTTTTGCAGAGAAAACTGGATCAGTGACATTTCGGGTTGGGAGCTCTCATTATGTTCTTTTTCGCTGCTTCTTTCTGGATATTTACCTGGATTTGTGTTACGCACATATGTAGTGGCTCTATTTCCATCGGAACAGTAAAGAACATCAGTTCTGCTAGTGACTGCGTGGAAGTGAAGATTTAGACAAAGGGGTGATGGAGTTGGTCTTCTTTGGTTTCCAAACATATTTACGGCATGCAGAGTCATTGATAGATTTTGGAATCATTCTTCGCTTGGAACTATTCGAAGAACTTTAGGCAACTCAATCGGTGGTTGGTTTGTTCCGGCTAATCCAATTCTGAAGAATGTTAGTGTGCCATTGGTTTAGATTAACTTAAACTAGGTATATAAATTATAAAGTATTCAATAAGCGAAAAATGTGAATTGTTTTATTAATCAAAAATGCTACTGTTCTCGTGGTCGAAAATTGTTTTCAACTCCGAAGGACCAACGGCACAACACTACTAAGAAACAAAGGTATTTCTGTCAAACAAAAACACCAACAAAAAGAACAACAAAAGATGTGAGTGATGTACAAAAACAGTGATGTTCCTGTACAAATATTTTACCGCATAAATTGTTGGTGGGACAGAGGAGCACTGGACAGTGGACAAACATCAAAGCCTTCCAAAATTTCAATCCCAAATCCATTCCCAAAAATGGTGCGCACATTCAAATGCAAAAACTCCCATTTCGGGGCGCTTTTTGCGATGTTGCTATTTTCTCTCAATTTGATCGCTGGAGCTCCCCATCAAAATAAAATTGACGAGGGACGCCAGAAGCCTGGAGACGAACTGATCGCTGGCCAAAAGGTCAACGGCGGCAAAGGTGGGTTAATTCTATTTAGTTCTGATCTTCTGATTTTGGTTCCCCTGAATTTGAAGGATTTCACCGAATTCATGTCAATTGTCAGATTGTTTAATGTAGGGGCCATTTTGTTTTGCATGTCCCGTCGTTGCAGAGTGCGAGGACTGCTGCGGCGATAGCGACGCCAACAACAAGGAGTACGGCTGCTGGGACGCGGGATGGGACGACCAGAGCCCTGAGAAGTGTTGTGGGTGCTGTCCAGCCGACAATTGATGCAACTGGGGAACTGGGGGATGAAGGAAGAGCGGTTGTTCTGCGCAATTGGGCTAAGTCCTAGCCTGTCTGTCAATCCATGCATTTTCTAATGACGAAATTGAAAGCATTTTGTTTACTATTTCAAAATTCCGAATTCTTTTCATTTTCGGTATAAAATTGTAATTCATTTAGGTATTTCCCCTCCCAAATCGTTCTCTCCCCATATTGCTTTACTAAACTGGGTTCGACGATTTGAGCCAAATGGGCTGAAAATGAAAATTAGGAATGGTAATCGATCAATTCCAAATTGGAGACTTTTGTAAATATATTTCGAAAAAAAATAAAATTTTTAGCTAGTCTGTGGTGTGTGCCCTCTCGCTGCCCTAGTGAATCTGCCAAGACAAAGCTAGCAGAAGTGTAAATAAAATTAATTGGTTTGTGAAAAAAGAACTTTCTCCCTTTTGAATTTGAGACCAAATCGGACTTTACATTTCCGCTGTGTTGATCTTTGTCTTCTGGATTGCAAATTTCTTTCTGCTCGGTGAGTTGTGTCCCCAAATAGGACACAGCCCAGTTCAATTCCCAATTCCACATTTGGAGGCACGCTGGTCCACATGACCGTCAGGACACCATACCCGGATTGACTTCGGTTGGACGTCACGATGGTGGACAAAGGGAATAAATAGGTAGCCGTTATCAGTCCGACTCCAGATTCTGACTGGAGTCCAGATGATCTGCCTTGGATTGGAATGCCTCGTTTTGTACAGACAGATCAAGATGGGGGCGAACCGTGAACCAAAGACAGACAGATTGCGTCAGTTAAGAGCTAACACAAGTTTATTGCCACAAATATGTATTTACCGATTCAGGGACTGCTAATGCCCGTAAAAATAAATTACCAAACTGCTCCATCCCTTTTGTGAAATGCCCCCATTTTCGACGTTAGCTTCTCCGTCTCAGTTGTTGGGCCATCGTTTATTCTGTATTATTTGCCCGGAGCAACGCACTTGCTGTTGGTGCAAGAACTGCCCGCTTGACAACAATCCGACGCAAGGTTGCACACTGAATTTGGGCGGAATCGACCACCAAATGGATTAGTTTTAGTTATACATACCTTTGCCGGGCAGTGCGCAGCACCGCCCGTTGGAGCAGAGACCGGCGTTCTGCTGGACGGCACAGCACTCGACAGAGCCCACTTGGCAAGCTGTGGAAGGGCAATCGATAAAATCACAGAGAAGAGAGGGGAAGGGGACGCATTTGCATTCACTCATTCCACTCCCCACCTTGGCCGAGGAAGGCGCACGAAGCGGCGTCAGCAGAGCGGCAAAGGCAGCAAACGAGGGCGACGGAGGCGAGCAAAATGGAGCACACTTTGTTGGCCATTTTGGGGAATTTATTCGAGAATTTGCGATGAAACCGACCAATTAATAGTAATTAGTTAGTTGAGTGAATAAAACACAGAGTGCTCTGGGTCTTAAATACGCCCATAAAGCCCATGTGAGCAAACAAATGAATCCGCATTTCGCTTTTGGCTGCTAGAACTTTTGTGTTTCGGGCGCTGGAACTGCCGCAATGGTCCGCCGCTCCCATGGATCGATGTGTGCTCAGCTTTCGATTGCGAACTCAAAACTCTGCTCTCTCCAATTTGTGGTTACCGAAATCGATGGAACAGTTCTGATTCTGAGCTCTATATTTCGATGTTCATTCATTTTCTAGATATTTACGCGATAAACATTAAAAAGGCATAGTGCCTGCCATTTGCAAATGCCCCCACTAGCCTCGTCACGCGATGTGTTGTTTTACCTATCTGTACAGGTGCACTTTGATCGCTTGTTTTCCGGCAAAACAACTATGACATTTGTTGTGGATCAGTGGCATAGGCACCAAAATTAAAAAGAAAACCGTATTGTTTTGCAGAAAATGAATGCCTACTTGCGGCTTTTATTACTACATCATTCGTTCACAAACATCTCGGTGCCAGTTGCCAACATTTCCGTTGCAAATGGCATAAAAGAGCGAAATCCATGCGAGAGAAATCACTCGCCAAAAACCCAATCCTCCTCCGCATAAAAAAGAATTCAACGATGAACGCCTTCAACCCGTTCCATTTACTGGCACTTTTCGTGATTCTGTTGCTCTCGCCCAATTTGGTGGCTGCCAATCCGCACCAAATTCGCATTGCCGGGGGACACCAGAAGCCAGAGGAAGAGCTGATCGGCGGCCAACAGAGCGCCGAAGACAAAGGTCAGAGGATTGGGTGGGCGGATTGAATTGTTGTAATTTTGTGATTGCGCAGAGTGCGAGGACTGCTGCGGCGACGACAAGGCGAACCAAAAAGAGTACGGCTGCTGGTCCCCCGGATGGGACGACCCGAAGCCCAAACGCAAGTGAAGAACGGACAGAGAGAGAGAGAGAGAGAGAGAGAGAGAGAGAATAGTTGGACAAAGAAATTGATGCAAAAACACTTTTGGTCTGTCGTCAAAATTTTGGGAATTCTTTTCATGATAAAATGGGGGCAATTGAATCTTGAATGAACTGTGGAAGGACCACTTTTTTAGTGGGGCTCCCATCGGGGCAGAGTGAAGTTTGTGGGCGATTATTCAAATTTCAAACAAGGAAAAGGCTTGGCGCACAGCGAGAATGAATGTGAACGGCTGTGAATGATTTTCGTATAAATTTTGGGTGGAATTCACACTTTATCTTTGGTCGCCATTCCCATTCTTCACCCTTCAATGCTGAAGTGCGGCGCCGGAATGCGGCTGAGTGCTGAAGCGACGCACAACCATTGTCTGCTGGTTGCCGTCATTTTTGTTGGCCGGAGCCGGTTCCAAGTGCAAAAGTTGGCGGAATGCCCGGCGATAGTCCTCACTGAGAGAACAATATTACATATTTAAGTGAAAGTTATTTCCAATGTCTAGACGATATTGACCGACCAAATCTCAAAGTCATTACAGACCTGCACGTGTAGAGCACGGGTCCGTGGCTGGCGGAGGTCAGGTTGGTCAGGAAGCTGACCGCGTTGATGAAGAACACGCTCTCGGTCTGGGAGAGCGGCAGGAACGTGAGCGCCAGACGGGAACAGGTGGCCGCCGTCCAGCCGAAGATGGTGAAGCACGTGATCAGCAGCAGTGACTTCAGAATGCGGCGCGTGAAAGTGTCCGCACTTTTGCCTCAAAATTATGGCACTTTTGAGAGATAATTTGCCGAACAATTTTACCGTCCTTTGGCTGCACAGCTCGCGTAGTTTGTTTGACCGCGACCCAGAGCAGAGAGTAAACGGTGATGGTGGCCAGGTTCAGGAAGATGGCCGAGTACATGCACTTGGTCTCCACCACCAGACCCTGGTAGCAGTCCAGAGTGATCGTGCACATCACGGGGCTGGCGTAAATTGCGTTTTGGCACTCTTCTGCACCAATTTCACTCACTCTGACTTGGATTTGCCCGAAGTGCAGAGGCGATAGCAGTAGACCAGGTAGCCGGCCGCGTATGCCATCGATGTGCCGACCAGCACGGCCACATAGCCATTGCCCTTGTGCCTGTTGATCCTTGAATACTGGTCAGAATTCCAATCTCCGATTGGGACCCTGACCAGATGGGGAACTTGATGGAGAGCAGTCGGTCCAGGCCGATGAGGAGTGCGCACAGCAGGGACATGTGCACGCCGAACAGAGAGGCCAACTGGTACAGCAGACACCGGTCCAGCGGAATGAAGTTGGTACCCGCCAGCGCCAGGAAAAAGGGAATTGAAGGCGACAGCTGGTACAGCAAGTTGGCGCTGGCCTCGGCCCCAATCAGGATGTTGCAGCGGTTGCGCAGATTCCTGCACAAGGAACAATGAATAGTGAGTGCGTCATTTGGTCGGTACCTTTGCCGTAATTGATACCGCTCTATTGTCAAACGACTCCCCAGTGCCCGTCCCTTTAGCCTACTTGCTGCGGACTGTGGCCGTCACCAGCAGAGTGTTCAGCGTCAGTCCGACGAGCGAGATGAGCCATCTGGCGCCGTGCAGAAGGATCAGCTCGGGGGACTGGCCCGCGTCTTTGTAGGTCGAGTAGAACTGTGCAAAGGCCCAATGAATTGGCGCAAATAAAATATTTATTTAAATTTTGCGTTTACCTCCGTGTTGTTCATTTGGGGCACTGTTGATATGGGAATGGTGGAACAAATATATTAAATGGTGGGGAATCGGAAGCATTTGCGCCCGCTTTTATGGCCGTACTCGAACTGGGCTGCGGTTTTGCGGATAAATCCGGTTTGGCCAATTTGGCACTGTTTGGGCGCTGAGCAAACGCCAAACCGAATTGGGCTCCCAAACGGGAAAATTGAATTTGTTGTGATGGAGTGAGGTGCCGAAAATTCAATTAGTTCTGCCAGCTCCAAATGGAATTTGGTTGGCCTTTTCTGTTTGGCATTTTTACTTTGCGTTTGATCCAAGCCAGTTTTATTCAATTTCTCAAAATAAAAATTTTAAAATTTTCCAATACGGCACAATTCAATTTTTGGAGATCGCGAACAAATTAATGGACTAATGGTGGAAGATGCAGAGTGTGAGAGGCAAAAAATTACTAAAAAAAAAGGGTAAATCTAAAGGTAATCTGGGGATTAAAAAACAAAATCTGCAAATGAAGCGGAGGGATCCAAAGTGGCGAAATTGAATCTGGGAACCGAAAACAGAAAATGCCAAATCGGTGCATTTGTTTAGTGAGCGAAAACGGATTATTTTGGAATCCGCTTATCAACATATAGTTGTTGTGACTTTGAGCCAAAATGGGTTGGGGACCACTTTTCCGGTTCTGGTGGTTTGGGAAATTTGCCTTTTTGCAATTCCCGAAAAGGGAGTGCAAAACCAGTGTTTCCTTCCGAATGCCGTCACACTTCCGATTTGCGGAGAGCACAATTCATCCCAATTTGTTCAGCGATGTTCCCACGCCAGATCGGCAACAAACGAGGGCGAAAACGGCGCCTATATGTACATTGCCCCTTTCCCATGAACAAAAAATTCTCACCAGCTAAAAGGCGAGAAAGCTTATTTAATCCCGTGAAATTGGCCGCCATCGTACTCTGTCCAACCCATTTGGGTCCTTTCAATCCCCGGCCAGAACCCCAGCAATCGCCAAACATGTCCACAACGGTAATCCTTGTTCTATTAATATTTTTAATCTAAACTCTCCCCTTTTTCAGTTCTACGACACGTACAAAGACGCCGGCCAATCGCCCACTCTGGTCGCCTTGCACGGCGGCCGATGGCTGATCTCGCTGCTCGGGTTCGCACTCAATCTGGTGCTGGTGGTGGCCACCGTCAAGAGCAAGTAAAAGAGACTGACGTAAATTGTGTTGTGCCCATTTGGCTAAAAATACCAGTTTTATTGGTGTTGGATTTTCTTTCTATTTTTGGCCTTCGCAAACACATCGGCATTTTACCTAAACGATCCAATTGCAGGCCGTTTATTCTCCACCGTGTTTCCCCTCAAAACCAGCACAGTCCCCAACCCACTGACCATGCTTTTGGGCCACAATTTGATAGTGTTCCTTGTGCAGGAATCTGCGCAACCGCTGCAACATCCTGATTGGGGCCGAGGCCAGCGCCAACTTGCTGTACCAGCTGTCGCCTTCAATTCCCTTTTTCCTGGCGCTGGCGGGTACCAACTTCATTCCGCTGGACCGGTGTCTGCTGTACCAGTTGGCCTCTCTGTTCGGCGTGCACATGTCCCTGCTGTGCGCACTCCTCATCGGCCTGGACCGACTGCTCTCCATCAAGTTCCCCATCTGGTCAGGGTCCCGTGAAATTATTTTTGTTTTAATGGTGCCGTTCAGGGTCAACAAGCACAAGGACCGGCGATACATGGGCGTACTTGTCGGGGCTTCGGTGTGCTACGCGGCACTGTTCATCGTGTACTGTGAACACCTGTGTGGCGTGTACAGCAACAGACAGCAGTCAGCACTCAATTCGATAATTTACACGTCTCATCATTTGTTCTTTTGCCAGACTGGTGATGTGCACGATCACGTTGGACTGCTACCAGGGACTGGAGCCGGAGATCCGATGCCTGGTGTCCGCCGTGTTCCTGAACGCCTGCACCATTCTGGTGTACGGACTGCTCTGGGCCAGTGTGCGCCAGAACTCTCAGCACGTGGGCGCAGCGAAGAACGCGCAAATATACACTCGCCGGATCATGAAGTCGCTGCTGCTGATCACGTGCATCACCATCTTCGGCTGGACCGCCTCCACGGCGACCCGACTCACGGTCACGTTCCTGCCCCTCAGCCAGGTGCACAGTGTGTTCTTCATCAACGCCATCGGCTACCTGACCAACCTGACCTCCGCCAGCAGTGCCCCTGTGCTCTACTTTTGCAGGCAAGAACCTCCCAAAACAGTTATTAGCGATGAGTTCGGTTTCAGTGAAGAGTATCGCAAAGCGTTCCAGCAACTCTTCCATTTGGGAGGAGGATCCGTCAGCGTTGGTGCCGCCGCCCAAGCGGACAACAGACAGACCATTCGAAGTTCAAGTGTGCAGTTGGCCACAATCTACTGAGCAATGCGCAGGCCACATTTACCCTGTGTTTATTTCGAGTGTATCTATGTTTCATCTCATCATTGTGGCCGTGATGGACAGATATTCGGATGAATGTCTATTGTGCACATTATCACAGGCCGCTCTTCAATCAGTTTTGCGATTTTGAATCTCGCCCATTGAAACTAAAGAGTTAGATTTTTCTGTCTGACAATTTTTGGGAAATGTGTGTTCTCCGTGCGAATTCCACGGAACAAATCGAACGACTAATTCAACAATATATCAACGGGATGATGAGTACGGAATGATGATATACGTTTTGGGGTTTTGCATCCAAATTCTGCTTGCCACCAATTTATGTTTTTGAAACTCATTTAAAAATTGTCCCATTTGGCGATTCTTTCACATTTCGCCGTCATCTGTGCCCATTGGTCAATTTTCGTCTCTTCGCACTTCTGCCACTTTCAGTGCTGTTCACTTGCGGTAGCTGGAGCGTCCGCCGCCGAAGTTTCTGCCTGAAATGAGTTAGGGGATGACTGAGACCTGCCGGTAGGGTCAGTCAGTCAATGCTGCTCACGTCTTCCGTCCCTGCCCACGACCGAGCCGTGACCTGGAAATGCGCAATTAAACTCAAATTTGATCAAAAACGATAAAATCAACGATTCGTTGATTACCCGAGGAGCTCTGCTGCTGCTGCTGGTTTCTGGCATCCGCGGCTCGCTGTCTTGCTGCCCGATCCGAGTCCCAATCGGTGCCGAAGACGGAATAGCGCTCGGAAGGCGGCACACCGGGACCTGTGGGATTGGTAGTTCGGGAGGAAACCAAAATCAAGCACCGGCGGGCGCGAAACCGCCCCAATTATCCCCGGCAGAGGCCGAATCGAAGGTCAGCAAGAGAAGAGCGGCGGCCGCAAGGAACACGAGTGGTGCGGTTATCAGCAGATGGCCCATTTTCAGGAGTTGGGAGGATTTGGTTGATTGGTCGGTTGGTTGGAGGATTCGAGGAATGGTGACTTTGGGCTGGGTTGCAAACACCGCCCTGTGTTGGCAGATCGATGCCCTCGTGAGTGCACACACTTCCCCACACTGGATGCCGAAAACTGGCACAGCCCAATGGCAAAAGTGCCCAACAACTGTGTAAGTAACGGCCCATGCAAATGCTTCGGTGGGGAGGAGGAACTCCAATCTGCCACCAGAATCGATGGCACACTTGTTGTGCGGTTGCACCGTCGGGAGTTCCGCTGCCCTCTCTACACAGGGCGAGTAAACAATCGAACCCATTTCCAATTGCCAGCAAAGGTATTCGCCCCCTCCCCCAAGGAAAGTGAAATCTATTCATCCGAGCAAGCTCGCTCCACAATTGGGGAGAGCCCAACAATTGGGTTTCGATAAACAACAAATCTAACATTGGAAGAAATCTTTTCTCACTTAAATCGTTAATTCGTTTTGCCCACTCTCGTCCCATTCTCAACCTAATTTTATTATTTATTATGAACCATTTTCTGATGGTCTAAAATTAGAAGGTTAATAAAATGTCCTTTAATGCCCATTCATCATGGGACTGTCTTTGGCGCAAACTTTTGCTGAGTTGACGATGCGCCTTTGGCAACGAAGCTGTTCTTGGTCAGCACGAGGGCGTAGCAGACACAAATGCAAAATGTGTCGATGGAGCTGACCAGCATCAGGAGCCAGCCGGCGTAAGCGGAAATCAGCAGACCAGTCAACTGAACGGAAAACAACGGAATTATTTATATTTAGTTGGAACGGGACATTTTGGATGAAATAAAAATGCTCTAAACTCACATTGTTGATCAAATAGGTGGTGAGGCTGGGCACAATTTTGAAGACAATTTCGAACACAATCGTCATCGTCACAACGCGATTTCGCTGAAACAAAATAAACGGGGATGCCGAGAGTTCCATCATGCCTTTGCCCACCAATCTGGTCGCGCTGTTCTGGCCCAAATTGGAGTCGGCCTTTTTGCGCAGCAGCACAAAAAAGAGCAGGCCCACCCCGAGGTTGACGCAGCCCTGCAGGGTGCAGGCCAGCACCGGGTACTTGTAATGGGATTTGGTGGCCGTGCACGGGTGGTTCAGACACTTGGACGCTGGAATGGGCGTTTTAGAGGTGGATTTGAAATTGAAAATATTGTTTAAATTACTAAGCTTAGCTCCAACAAGATTTAACCTTTTACTACAACAATTGTCACTACCTGCACCGCGGTCCAACGGCAATTCCAGGCGGAGCGTTGACCAGATGACAATGCAAAAAATGGCGGCACAACTCGCGGCGTCCAGCGCAATCAACGCCCGTTGGGCTCTTCTGGCCGGGTAGGCGAACGGCCAGACCAGCGTTGCACATCGGTCCAGGGTGAGGAACAGGGTGGCGTTGTAGAGGACGCAGGTGGCGCCCACACTCCACAGGCCCGTCCAGAACATCCAGTCCGGATCGAAGCGGGCAGAATTGAAGAGCCACGCGTAGAGCATGTAGCTGAGCAGGAGAGATGGACCAAATTATAACTTGGATTGGGGGTTAAAACCCGTTGTAGACGATGGAAGGGACCACGAAGAGGAGGGAGGCAGCCAGGTAGATGAGCAGACTGGCGGCCAGTCCGCCCTGGACGGTGAGCATTTGGGGGCGGAGGCAGTGTCCGAAGAGCAGCATCGCCAGCAGGGGCAGTGCGCCCAGCTGGAGGAGGCCACTGGCCACGTACTCCCCGCGGTTGATCCACTCCTCGTAGGCGGGGACGGGGGCAAATGAAGAACTCCCATTCGACATCCCGTATGCTCCTATTGTGAATGCAGAAGCGAACAAACAGTACTACTGCCCCCGAATGGTCGGTTGTCTCGTTGCGTGTTATATATGTTAAGGTTCGTGTCTCCTTATTTAATGTTGTGGCTTTTGAACCATCAATTGGTCGTTCTCAAAGCTCACAAGGGCACTCATTCGATTAACGAAAGAGATCTCTTCAATTCACCTCCCCTGGTCAATGCAATTTGCTGCCGCGATGTGGAGGCACGATCATATTATTTGGGGGCACAATCCAATTACTATTTGACTTCGGTACGAAAGTAACGAAAACTATAATTTTATTTAGCGGTCCTTTGCAGGTTGCTAGTTTGCAAAGATTTGGCCCTTCTCTGCAGACTTATTTTCCATGAAAAGTGGCATAACTTTATTATTTTTTTTTCAAATCTCACAAAATCTTTGAATAACAAGAACAACACTATGCCGTGAAAGCTTTGGCTACCTATAGATCCCCCCCCCAAGAATTCCCCCCCGTTTAATTCCCCACTCCAGAATTCCCCCCCTGCCTGATATTCCAGAATTCCCCCCCTGCCTA
>VAHH01000705.1:0-22112 GCA_013357305.1 Radopholus similis | reverse complement strand
AAGGGAATACAAGGGAATAGAAGGGGGACAATATATATTTGGTACGTTTTTCAACTAATTTGGTACGGAATTAACCTTTTCCGAAATTAAACACCCAAACCAAAGAAAATAGAACTTAAACATTAACGATTTTATAAATTTGTATAAAATAAGAATGGTAGGATGGGGTAGATAAGCATGATTTGCTATTAATAAATAATAAAAGACAATTTACCAGTTACCTTAGACCAGGCTTATTTTTATAAGAGATCCGTCGCTCAACTGGCGATAAGAAATGGAGTCATCAGCCGGTTGCAGTAGTAGTAGAGGTTTTTGTTACAATATTTTGCATAAGTTAATATTAAAAAACCTAATTTTGCAGTTCTGAAAGACGCTTCAAATCAAATAGCAGAAGAATCCAGCAATAATAATTCGGAAAAAGTCGACAAATTGAGTCTCGATGTGTTGCTAAATTATCAATTGGATGATGCAAAAGTGATCAATTTGAATTCCAAAGAGATGCAAATGCAGCTGCGTAAAAATCTGGGACACATCAAAACGAAGTTCGAAGGGAAGATGGCAGACTTCAAGGTTGGAACCGAAAAGGAAAAGAAGCCGATCAGATTGGTGAAGGTGGTCGAATATAAAGCGAAAGACATTGAAGGAATTGAACTAAACGGTAAGTGTTATTTTACCATAAATTAACCTCATACCTATTTACAATTCATTTAGAAGGAGAAGAAGCTTCCAAAAGTATCTGGCTGCAAAAGTCGCCATTTTTCATCGCAAATGTCCGACAATCGCAACAGCAAAATCCAGTGACTCGTGACCTTTTTCCTAAAAGTTGGGGTTTCCTTTTTGTCTAAGCCAATGCTAATTTATTTACACTTTTATTCCAGGAGATCGAAGTCGATTCTGTTACATTTGCGGAGATGGAACTGGCAAACTGATCAAGTGCTCATTCGCTGGATGTCCAACTCGGTTCCACGACCTCTGTCTCAAAAACAACAGTGCTGGTGGTGGATATAGCGCTAAGTTTATGAAACGGAAGCATGGAATTTACTGCTCTCGACACCACTGCACGGCTTGTTTTGCAGATCACAACCGTTCGCGTTGTTTTAACGGTTAGTTTAAATTTGGCTGTGATTTTTGAGAGTATCTCGAATTTGGTTTATTAGGCGCACTCGTTCCGTGTGACCAATGTGAATTGGCTTGGCACATGAATTGCATTCCAGGTCTCTTTCGTCTTCTAATTGTCATTTATTCCTTTAAAAATTGCTATTACAATAGGTGGCTGCGAACCGAATGCAGCAAACGAGATCACTTGTCCTCGACATGTCGCCTTCCCAGATTCGCCCAATCTTCATCTCGTCTATTGTGCGTACTGTCAACAACGGCCAACATCAGACTGTACTACTACTACACCCTAAACCCTAAACAATAGAGAACACCTTTTAATTGAATGGTTTTTCAGCAAGTTTGTTGAAGTGCTCTAAGTGCTTCCGGGCCGCCCACAAAGAGTGTTACAACGAATCCAAGCTTGTTCCGACTCCAGAAGACAATGACAGTCCCAACGACTCGATCACGTGCCAGTGGTGTGAGATGTTTGATTTTGTTCGGTACGGTGAATTCGCAATGGCGCGCTTCGCCAGACTGTAGGTTTCATTTATCCCGAGGGGCACATCGCCGCCATTTCAGCAAGTGGTACCCGTGTGAGGTGGTGAGTAACAGTGAATATCCGAACCAGAAGCATCATCTGCTCGGATCGGTGGGCTATCTGTGCGTCAAATGGTAGAGTCTGAAAACTGTTATATTGCTATATAATTAATTTCCTGTTCAGGCTGCCCTACAGAGGCAAGACGTACTACAATCTGATATCTCACAACCGCATCATTGCAATGTCCGACCGCGACTATTTCTTCGTGACCGAGGCACACAAATCGAGTTGTTATGCAGGTGTGAAAGCATTAGGATACTACTCTCTGCGATGCTGATTAAAGCCCGCTCTTTTGTGCAGAGTGGAAGGTTGCCCAGCGATACATGGTGAAGAACAGTGCTCTGAACAGTCTGCCAGCCCTGGACCAGATTCCGGATGTGGGGATCAGCAATGGCGAAAAGATGGTCAAGCAGATTGTGCGCAACCGCTACACCTCAAATGACCTCAGAAACCTGCGACGCATCTATCCCGCCGAACTGTGCAAATGTCCTATCAACCAGAAGGGTCGCTGCGGCCCTTCTTCCAACTGCATCAACCGAACTCTGTTTCTGGAGTGTCCAAAGGTTATTTCTCTACCCAAACAAATTTATGCTTTCTCGTCCAGGGCTGCGGAGACGAAGGAAAAATGGGATGTGGCAATCGGCTCATAAGCGAGGCAAAGGATGAATGTGTGTGGGTTCCGATCAAGATCAAGTACTACCCGGGCAAAGGATATGGCGCAGAAGCAGCTAAAAACATCCCATGTGTAAGCTAAAAGTGTCCCTCCAAAACAGCACGTTCACCCCTTTAAGGGGGCATTTATTGGCGAATATGTTGGGGAGGTGATTAGTGCTCAGGAGAAGGAGCTGAGAATCCAGCGCCTCGCCAGTCTTCAGTCGAACGAGACCCAATACTATATTATGGAGTTGGACGAACGCCGCGCAGTCGACGCCCAATATTACGGGAGCGACATGCGGTACGTACAAAGAGAGCGGACGCATACTATTAGGCGGCGGTTCAACGCTTTTATTTAGCTATGTGAACCACTCCTGCAACCCGAATGCCGTTATTCAGCAAGTCCAGAGCGATTTCGACATCCACATTGTGCTGATTGCGGACCGAGACATCAAGAAGGGAGAGGAGTTGTCATTTGACTACAACATGAAGGGCGGTCGATCGGTGCCTGTCTGCCACTGTGGGGAGCCGAACTGCACCGGAGTGCTTTCGGCGGACGAAAACGCGAAGAGGACCCTGTGTAGGGGTCGAAGACACATTCTACAAATGCATTTTCACGTTTCAGCGGTGGATACTGAGCAGTCTCCGAGCACATCGGACATAGGGCATTTGCGTCGTGCTTCTACCATTCCAAAGAAGAAATCTGATGCCGGCAACTCTTGCACGCTCTCTGCGCCAGTGCCAACAAGACGTCGACAGCAGCCGACGGCCGATGAGGGAAATAGCGGTTCTGCAGAGAAAGACGGTAAAATCAATGGGGAGCCTCCAGCGAAGCGTTCACGAAAAGGATCTCACGATTGAGGCGAATTTTTGTCGGAAAAATAAGGAACGAGGATATTTATTGACCCCAAGCGTTTAAGTCGCCATAATTCACTGTTATGTTGTACTATGATTTATGAAACCTTTCGTCGGAAAATCTCATTAAGTTTAATCTCCACCTCAGAGTTGCTTTCAATGGCCTTTGGCGCCTCATTATTGCTTTCATGATATTTGTCCCGCTTATTGTATCTTTTGTCTTTGCGGTTATGTGAATAAAGGTGTCAAAGCATCCGCACTTTGGCTTTTCACTCACTTCTTCAATTGGATTAACCTTAAATTTCTACTGATTGTTTAGCAGTCAAAGTTTATCTGATAGTGGATCAAATTGAGTAGTGTAGATAATGCAAATGGTGATAAGTATTATTTTCGGAAAAGCGTGATTAAAAATCACGATCAAAAGGCGATGAAACTTTAGGGAAAGTAGAAATTTTAGGAGTCAAATTTGACAAATGCACGTTTTTAAATCCAACGGAGGTGGATGAACTATCATCTAGATGGAGAGGCGACTGTGAAAGAGAAATGTGTTGGGAGCTGGATCCAAAACGGACAAACAAACAATGAATGCATGGTATTTATTGGTCATGGGGGAACGGACGAGCGTCAAAGGGAGTACCAGCCAGCGGTGGTGGGTGCTAAGTGAGGAGGGTGGATGGACAGGGGATAAAGCGACGAATCTCGGAGGCGCGAGGGAACAGGGGTCGGTCGGGTGGGGTAGATGGCAACAGTCTCATCACAATGGAAGATCATCGTCAGCTCTCTCAGCGTTCCCCTTGCCCGCCGCTCATTTGGCCGCCTTCACTCTGCCCGTCCTGCCCTCCTTCCCG
Organism: Radopholus similis; assembly: GCA_013357305.1. Lineage (NCBI taxonomy): Eukaryota > Metazoa > Nematoda > Chromadorea > Rhabditida > Pratylenchidae > Radopholus > Radopholus similis. The sequence goes on along the minus strand of VAHH01000705.1, from coordinate 18,059 downwards.
GCCACGGCTGAGGGCAGCGGGTCCGGAATGGGCTGATCGAAGAGCACGGAGTTGATGATGGCAGCCGTGTCGATGTGCTTCTTTCCCTGCACGATGGAGTCGTGGTCGCCGCTCACCAGGTGGACGGTTGAGGACTCGGCCACCTAGAACATGGCGGCAACCGTTGTGTGGGGAGTGGGGAGTCGTTGGACTGACCTGTCCGATTCCGTAGTCCTTGCCGACGTCCTCCTCCCGAGCTGCACCCTGCTCTGCCCGCACCAGGGTGATGTGTCCCTTGAATGTCTCCTTCGGCTTGTACCTGTGGAACAGGACGGTATAACTGACTGCACACTTTCTGCATTCCTTCCTACTTGTCGGCCATCAGGAACTTGTGCCTCATCGCCTCACACGCGAACGCGATGGTGTCGGAACGCTGGAAGAGCCCGGTGGCCATCACAGTGTCCACCACTCGCTGGAGGCGCTCCTTGAAGCTGGGCAGTTGGAGCATCTCCACGCGGAATCTCTTGTAGTCCACGTTGGCGAAGCGCAGTGTCATGGCGCACATGATCTCCGACTCGAACAGCGGGTTGTTCACGAGCGTGTCCCCGGTGACCCCGAATGCCACTCGGTAGACCTAAGAAACGGCAATGCGCAAATGTGAAAATCCTGCACAGTTTTGCCGCTCACATTTCTGTACGTCTGCATGTAGAGGTGCGATCCGTCCAGCAGAATCAGCTTCTCCACACTGTTCTTGCCGTCGATGCGCTGCAATTGGGTGGCCATCTCGAAGCCAATGCATGCACCGTAGGAGTAGCCGATGATGCGGTAGGGGCCTTCGGGCTGCACTTTCTTCATCTCCTGCAATTCTGGACCATTGAAGGGCTGCCGAATCCCCCGCCACTCGCCTTTATGTAAGTGCTGGCCACACTTTCGATGCTGTCGTTGGGCACCTGCCGTGTGAACTGGAAGCAGTAGGCGGGGAATTTGCACTTGGACATCACGCGGTTCAGCGGCGAGGCAATTCCCTCGATGGGGTGGACCTGTGGAGGGAGGGGGGACTGAAATTGAAGTTTGCATTTGGGGCACTCACAAAGAAGGTGACCGGACCCTCCTCCTCCTTGTTGCACTTCACCACAATCTGTTCCGGGTCCAGATCATTGACGTCGACGCGCAGCTTGAACAGTGCGCCCATTTGCTGCTCCAGCACCTGCACAATGGTGTTTTCTAAATTTTGTTTCCCTCCCTCCCCCACCTGCACTGTGTTCTCCCTGGCCGCCTGTTCGCCCTCCCTCTTCAGTTCCAGTTCACCGTCGCCCTGCAGGGCGTTCGCACCGCCGGACTCGGCCATTCGCTGGAGCTTGTTCAGCGTCAGGGTGCGGATCTCCTTCATGGAGAGAGTGATGTCGTAGTCCCTCTCCAGCGCCTGCTTGATCTCCACGCCCATCAGCGAGTCCAGACCCAGGTCGCCCAAGTTCGCGTCCGGGTTCAGCTGCGAGATGTCGTTGACGCCGAGGATGTGAGCGATGGTCTGCAGCAGGTTCCCACCGGTGGACGACTTCTTTCCGCTGGTGTCCGCCTTGATGTAGCTGAACAGGGGACGAATAGAAGACACAAACACATCTCTTGCCTCGACACGATGGGATGGTTCCAGGAGAGGAACAGGTCCAGCGTGGCCAGACAGCTGGGCATCCTCTGGGGCAGAGTGCCGCCCACCACGGTGTTGTTGTCGCCCATGTTCTCCAGAATGACGCCCACATCGCCGATGGCGCCCCACTGGATGGCGATTCCCGGGAAGCCGTCCTCCCGTCGCTGTTCAATGATGCGTTCCTGCAAACGGCAAATTGCACCAGATGTGTGTGCTTGTGTCTTGGGCACCATGGTGGAGTTGGACCAGCCGTAGTTGGTCTGTCCGGCGTTGCCTCGGCCCGAAGTGATGGACGAGAACACGACGAACCAGCGCATCAGGTCGCACCCCCTCCGCGTTGCGGCGTCCAAGTGCAGCGTGCCGAAGTATTTCGCCTCAGCGGCGTCCTTGAAGTTCTGCACGTTCTGGTTCTCGAAGAGGCAGTCGCGCAGCACCATGGCCAGGTGGAACACCCCGCCCAGAGGGCCCATCTCCTGACAGCTGCGTATCAACTCGTCCGCATCCTCCTGCCAAACACTTTTGCGGTCGCTGCTCGTCCCGGATTGCCTACCCTGTTGGCGATGTTCAGAGTGCTGATCAGCACCGAGACCTTCATGCGGCGCCAGAAGTGCACGCATCGGGACTGGTACCCAGTGCGGATGCCCGAGCGGGAGGTCAGCACCAGTTTCCGCGCCCCCCGCCCGATCAGCCATTGGGCCAATTCGAGGCCGAAGCCGCCCAGTCCGCCAGTGATCAGGTACACGTGCTCGGGGTGGCACAACGTGCGGCACACTGCGCGCACTCGCATCGGGGAGGGCGCACACACCAGTTGCTGTTCCTCCTCGCGGATCTGCACCAGCACCTTGCCCTTGTGCTTGCCCGCCGACATGAACCTGAGGGCGAATGCAAGTGCGCGTTCGGAGGATCGCTGCCACGTTTGACGCACCTGAACGCCTCCTCGCATTTGTCCGACGAGAACACGGTGGAGTCGAGTGGGCGGACCACGCCGCGGCGGATGCCCTCCTCGAAGAGACGCGCGCACTCCAGCCAGTCCTCTTTGTTGCCGACCGACTGGTCCATGATGGCGTCCAGCAGGATGCCGTGGAAGGTCACGTTCCTCAGGAACATGGACATGCCCAGCGCCGAGTTCTGCGCCAGGTCCACTTTGCCGATCTCCAGGAAGCGGCCGTGCTGGGCCAGGCAGCGCAACGACGCCTGCAGCATCTCGTGGGCCAGCGAGTTCAGCACGATGTCTACTCCGCGCCCGCGGGTCTGGTGGCGAATGTGCTGCTCGAAGTCGGTGGAGCGGGAGTTGGCGAAGTGGCGCTCTTGCAGCTGCGGGAAGCGCGCCCGCAGGAAGTCACGCTTTCCTTGTGAGCTGACCGTCGTGAACACCTCGCAGCCGCGCTCCAGTGCGATCGTGATCGCCGCCTGGCCCACGCCCCCAGTGCCCCCGTGGATCAGCACCTGGATAGGGGAAACGGCTCAATGCTATTGCGTTTCGCGTTGTTTCCCCACTTTGTCTCCCTTCCGGATGCGTCCGCGCATCACCAGTGCGTAGAAGGCGGTCGCGTACACGACGGGCACTGTGGCCGCCTCCTTCAGGGTCCAGTCGTCGGGCACCGTCCAGAAGTAGTCGCTGGAGCAGACCACCGAGGTGGCCAGCGCCTGGGCCGGCAGAATGCCCATCACGCGGCGCCCATTCTGCAGGCGTCCGGAGAACTCCATGCCGAGCAGGCACTCGCGGTCCGCGAACTGGCCGGGGATGGCGTCGGGCGGGAGGCGTCCGTACGCGAGCATCACATCGCGGAAGTTCACCGCCGCGTAGTAGACGGAGCACAGCTCGTGCCCGCTGCCGATGCGCTCTTTTTGCACTTGTGCGAAGTACTGGTTGTTGCTCTCCACCCAGGTCAGCGAGGAGACGTCGCCGCGCACCAGCGTGTTGATGAACGCGTGCTCCACCTCCTTGTAGTTGTGTGTCTCGTCGTCCTTCACAACGATGTGCCGCACTGAGCCCCAGGCGCCGTCGCGGTAGTTGTTAGCGTGCAGGTCCAGCGCGATCATCTGCTGAATCTCGGCGCTCTGCAGGTCCAGACGGGGCGCCCCCGTCCTGTTCTCCGGGCGTACGCTGATGTCGGCCAACGTGCGGAACCGGTTGAACTTGACGTTCTCCTCCACGAAGCACAGCGACAGGCCCAGAGTGCCGTTGTCGCGCACTCGAGTGCTGGTCAGCCTGCAAATGGCAACGGAGAAGGCAGTGTTGAGGCCCTGCCCCAATCGGGCGCCCACCAGATTGTCTTGTAGTCGGGCTCGTTCAGGCGCTCCTCGACCACCTTTTGCAGTGGCTCGATCCACGAGAACTGCTCGATGTCGTCGATGTCGACGAACACCGGTTCCCGCGGCTGCTGCGGAATCTTCCGGATGACGTAGGTTGTGGTGGGCACGGTCGGGTCGATCTGGGGGACGTTCAGTGCGCGAAAGGGAATGTGGTACGTGCCTGGCGGAAGCAGATGCGGAACCCGGCCTCCTTGAACACCTTCTCCAGCGTGTCCCGCGCGAAGTAGACGCCGTAGATGCGTTGGTAGGAGTTGCCCTCCACCTTGCCAAAGTCCACTCCCTGCAGCCCGTCGCAGAGAAGGGCTGAAGAACAAAACAGTTTGGAGGAAATTCCGCAAATGCTTGGCGTACCAATCTCATAGTCCTGGGTCACCTCGTTCACGATGACCATCCCGTCCTCGCGCAGCAGTTGCGAACAGCGGCGCAGGAACTCGACCGGGTGGGACTTCTTGGAGAGAATCCGGTTCAGCATCAGGTAGTCGAAGTTCCGGCACTCGTTGGGCAACTTCAGCTCCTCCGTCTCGCCCTGCAATTTGCCCCCACTGGAGTGGTGAATACGACTTCTTCGGACCTCCAAATTCAGCGTCACACTGTGGGCGCCCAGCTGCTGCAGCGTGTTCTCGTCCAGGTGCTGCACGTTGCTGCCCACCACGGTCCACTCGATCTCCAGCAGCGGGTGCGACTTGGAGCCGTTCAGGCAGTGCTTGACCACGTCCGTGGACGACGACTCCACGGCACAGGCCCGGTTTCGGTGTCCGGCCGAGTTTTCCGAACAGATGTCCTGCATTGTGCGAACAATTGTACATATACATATCCCCCTTCTGTCACTCACTTGTGCCGATTTTGTGAATCTGTCGTGGAGCAGTGCGTGCGACCAGTAGCGGTCGTTGTCCAGCGTTTTGTAGAAGGCGCTCATCTTGTTGATGGCCAGCTGCTCGAACTCCTTGGGGTCCTCGATGTTGGTGGCGATCGCGAACAGCTCGTCGAAGGCGTTCACCAGAGAGCACCTGGGAATCGGCCCCCATTGTTTTGTCCCTCCGCTGTTCCGCACTCACTTCGAGTCCTCCAGCCAGGGTCTCTTCTGCGCCTCTTGCGGTTCTCCCTGAATGCCCTCTCTGCCCGACAACATCTCCAGGGCGCGTGCGAACTGCTCTCCGTTGGTGATGCGCTCCAGAATGCCCGATTGGCGCCACTTGAGCAGTCCGCTGAGCAGCTGGGCGTGCAGCAGCTGGCGGTAGTCGGCCAGGGAGCGGCGTTCACGCGGAAACTCCGACATCGCTCTGGAATGGGTCAGTTGTAACACACGAGTGGCATGGCAAAGGGACGCACTCGTTGTCGAAGTGCTTGACGAAGTACAGCTTCTCCAGGTAGAGTTGGCCGGTGGTCTGCGGTCTGCGCTGCACGGTGTGCGCCGTCAGGTCGCAGCACTCCACCCCGCCCGCAATGCACCCGTTGGTGGCGATGTCGTTGCGCAGCTCCACCACCTGGATTCCGTCTGGAACCAATCGGCGTTCGTCCCTCCATGCATTGCCCCGTTCAGGTCTTGCCTCTCTCCTCCACGCACTCCAGGTGCTTGGCGGGGTCGATGCGCAGGTAGCGCACACGGGTGGGCAGACGCAGGGTGTCCGCCCGCTCGGCCAGCAGCGCCGTCTGGAGCAGCGAGTCCAGGAAGGTGACCCAGTTGCCCGTCCAGTACAGGGTGCCCCGCTCGCCGCTGTTGCACGTTCGGTAGATGCCTTCAGCGAACTCAGCAGTGATTGTGCAGCCCCCCCCCCTTGTACCTCTGAATGCCTGTCCGTACTCGTATCCGCGCAGCAGGAACTCCTTGTAGGCGTCCTCCGTGTCCAGCTCCGTCCGTTCGGCCACCTCCGACGTGTGGATGGCCTTCAGGTCGTTGTAGTAGAAGGGCTTCCCCTCGTCCGGAATGTAGATGCGTCCGCTGGCCGCAATTTGGTCTCCGTCCAGGATTTCGAAGGCGCCATGTCCGGGTGTGATCACCACGTCCAGTCGGATGGGTTTGGACAGAATGGTGGCATTGTACACGTTGATGTCCTCCAGCACCACCGGCGTCTTCATCTGGTCCAGCCCGCGCAGTTTGCACAGCGTCTTCCAGGCCAGGATCATGTAGCCGGTGAACGGGTACAGCACGCGCCCGTCGATGATGTGATCTTCACTCGTTGGAGTGGAAAAAGGTCAACTTTGGGAAAAGGCTGACCGAGCAAGAAGGTCTCCTTGGAGTCGGCGGCAAACGGGTCGATGGTGTAGGAGGCGCTGGCTGCCACTGCGCCGCCGCCCATGGTGCCGGCCAGACGACCGTCGATCACAGGCCAGTCCTGGGAGTGGTCCCAGCGCCACCACGGCGACAGCATTGGCGTGTCCAGGGGCACGGGCAGTTGCACCGGCGGGTACAGCTTCTCCAACTGGACGCTGGCGCCCGCCTGGTAGAGCTTGCCCAGGGACTGCAGGAAGGCCTTCAGCTCGTCCTCCGCCTTGCTGTTCATCAGGCCCACGTTGGCGCACAGCTTGTTCAGGTTCCGTCGCAGAATTGCCTTGAGCCCCAATTGCCCGGTGACTCTTTGTCCCCAAGTCCAACCTGCATCAGCGCGTGCGGCGCAATTTCGATGGTGATTGCGTTCAGCGGGATCTTCTGCAGCGCCTCGTAGAAGAGCACCGGCGAGCACGCGTTGTTCACGTGGTAGTCGGCGGAGCAGTGCAGCGCCAACTCGTCGTCCCACTGGGCCTCCGGGATGGAGGTGCTCACCCACTTGCTGGAGCGCTGCTTCGGCTCCAGCACCGCGGTGCGCATTGCCTTCAGCATTTGGTCGCGCACTTGCAGCATTGCGGGCGAGTGGAACGGAATGCCGGAGGAGTCCACCTGCCAGAACAGAATACCTACATTTCAAATCCATTTTGTGAAAGAGTCCACCTGCTTAGCGAACACGCCCTCCTCGGCCAGCTGGGCGCACAGCTGTGCGACCTGAGCACCGAGGGTCAGTCAGTCCCCAGTCCTGTGGCCACTTGCCTTCTCAGCATCCCCCGAAATGGTGACCGACTCCGCGCCGTTGTGGCACGCGGGCACCACGCCCTCTGGACAGCGTTTGTGCGCCTCCTCCCAGCTCAGTCCCACCGCCGCCATGGCCCCGTGCATCTTGGCCTTGCTGGCCATGATGGTCTTGCCCCGGTGGTAGGCCAGCTTCATCGTCTGCGCCCGGGTCAGAGCCCCGTCCGCGTACCCGCATCCCATCTCTCCGGTCGAGTGGCCCACAATCCCGTCCGGCACAATGCCCATCGCGAACAGCAGGTCCGTGAGGGCGATCTGGAGCGGGGAAATCGGAACATTGGCGCATTTTGAGCGGCCCATGCCTGTATGGAGGTGATGGCCAGCATGCACTTGAGCGTGTTGTTCTCGTACTGCTTCGGGTCCGCATCCCGCAGCATTGCGTACACGTCCTCGCCGAACTCCTCCAGTGTGGCGGAAGACTCGCGCAGCGACTGGTCGAACAGCGGGATCTGCATCAGCTTCTGGCCCATGCCCGGCCACTGGCTGCCCATGCCCGAATAGATGAACCAGACCGGACGCGGCTCCGTGATGGGCACTTTCTGCACGCTGCTGTCCTGCGTCGGGTCGGCGCTCCCGTCCAGCAGCAGGTAGCCCCGGAATGGGGTGTCTTTCGGCGGAATGTTCGCCTAAACGCCGACTCCATTCCACCCCGCTCTGTTATTGCCCAGTGCCACCTGCAGGGCCAGCAGCTGGTGCACGTACGCATTGTCGGACGCCTCTTCGCGCACTCGCGCGAAAACGTTCTCCAAGCCCTCTTTGGTCCGGCCCGAATAGAGCACCAGTCGATGGAACGGGGCTTTCTGCGCCTCCGCTGGCTTTTCCTCGTCCGCCCTTCGCTCTGGGGCGCGCAACACCACGTGCGTGTTGGAACCGCCGAATCCGAAGGAATTGACGCCGATGTAGGCGCCAGTCGGGAACGGGGTCGGCTCCGTGACCACCTTCAGTGAGCCGTCCTTCAGCCCCTCGATGTACTCGTTTGGCTCGTTGAAGTGCAAATTGGGCGGGATCTGAACCCTCGGGGTGGCAGGGAATCACTTTTGATGCTGCTAACCATTCCCCGGTGGATGGCGATGATCACTTTGGCCAGCGAGCACACTCCGGACGCGGGTTCTGCGTGGCCCATGTTCGACTTGACGGAGCCGATCAGCAGAGGCGATGTTCTGAAAAAGGGGACGGATGCCTGAACGATTGGAGCTCTCCGCTCGCCTGTTTGAGCAAAATGTCTGCGTGATGGCGTACGCCTCCTGCGGGTCGCCGACTTTGGTGCCGGTGCCGTGCGTCTCCACGTAGGCCACTGTGTTCGGGTCCAGCTCCGCCTCGCGGTACACCTCGTCCAGCAGCACGGCTTGTCTTTCTCCCACAGGGAACGTGATCCCTTGCTCCTTGTAGCCGTCCGTGTTGCTCTTGGCGTGCACCACGGTCGCGTAGATGCGACGCGCCACCGAACGACGCTGGATGATGATGGCGGCAATGCCCTCGGTGCGGCAGTAGCCGTCGCCCGACTGGTCAAACGAACGGCACGAGCCGGCCGGAGAGAGCATGCCCAGCTTGAGGAACTGCAACGCGGCTGTGGGCGTCAGCGTGAGGTGTGCCCCTGCAATGTGTCAGTGTTTGTTCTTCACTCGGTTGGCCTCTTTACCGGCGACAATGGCTGCATCGCACTGCTCCTGACGGATGGCGTCGATGGCCAGCTGCATGGCCAGCAGCGACGACGAGCAGGCAGTGTCCACGGAGAAGGACGGGCCGCGCAGATCGAACGCGTACGAAAGCCGGTTGGAGAACATGGAGCGCACGCAGCCGGTCAGCGTGTACCCGGTCACCTGCTCCGGGTCCTGGGTCAGCGCACCGCCCGTCTCCGACGCGGAACAGCCGACGAACACGCCGGTCTTGGAGCCGCGCATCTCCATCGGGTTCGTCCCTGCAAAGCGGAGCAAATGAACGACGAGTGGGAGACGGCTGACCGGAGTCGAGCATCGCCTCGTAGGCCACCTCGAGCAGTATCCTCACTTGCGGGTCCATGTAGTTAGCCTGAACGAGACCAATGGACGAAGAATGCCAATGGAGAGAGGACTTGTTTGGGTGTGACGCTGAAGAACTGGGCGTCGAATTTGCGCAGCTCCTTCAGCTTTCCGTGCCGTTTTGGCAAGTCGTAGAGGCCTGCACTGTTTCGGTCAGGGACTGCGCCCATTCCCTTGCCCACCTGGAGGCCATCTGAGGTCGTCTTCGGTGATCAGGTCTTCGCCCGCCAGCAACAGGTCGCCGAACTCCTGCATGTTGTCGCTGCGCGGAAAGCGTCCCGAGACGCCGCTGATCACGATGTCCTCCTGGTCGCGCCAGAATGGACGGTGGCAATGGTCCGAGTCGGAAGGGGGGCCCGAGCTGCCCATGTCAATGTTGTTGGACTGAAAACGGATGGGGACTCGATGGGCCAAAAACGGGCGAAGTGGACGGAGACACAAAAGGAAAGAGGCTTCGCTTGTTTGGCGAGTTGCGCAAGATGGACGCCAATTGCGGGTGCAAATTGGCGCAATTTGGGCACTTGATCGGGGAGGGGCGCGCCAAAGAGGGAATCGGGGAAGTCGCGCAGCATTGATCGGTGGATTTAAGAGTGGCCAAGTCCCAGCGGTCTTTTTGCAGCGTCCAAACGGGGTACCGACTGGGGCCGTCGATTGGAGGAGCTGACCTTTGACTTTGCCTTGGCAATAAATCTTTTGCGGCTGCGCAAATAAAAGTGAGTGATCTGCACAAAAAAAGGAAAAAGAACCCTAAGTCCCGTCCGATTCCCAGCCAAAAGAACGAAAATTCTTGGAGACACGGAGAGAGATTATTTGTTGGTCCATCATTTGTTGGAGACGACACAGTGCAACGCACCAAAATGGGGCAACCGCGGGTCGGTCGCCCGCCGTCCGAACGGAAGAAGAGGCAAGGCAAGGCAAGGGGTGGTGATGTGGGAGCAGGCACAAGCAGAGGCAAGGTCGTTTTGTCGCGCCGTCAATGATCGGATGCCTTTCGCGCAATGCTAAGGCGGACGAAGGGAGCGAAGGGACGGACTGGGGATCGAATGGACACCGCCACCCAGCGAGAGCGGGATTATGCGTCCGCGGGCAAAGGGCGGGGGTCAATGCCAAAAGGCGCGAAGGACCGAAAGGGAATGGAAGAAGAAAGGCTCACGGCCGAGTTGGTGGAGATGCGCTCCCAACTGCCCTCCGCACTGCTCAGCTCCTCCGTGGTCGCCGCCCCCGCCGACGACGTGGACTGGCTGTTGTGGCGCTGCCCGCCCTCTACCACTGATTCCATTGCGCCGCTCTCGCCCTTCTTCGAATGTGCTGATGATGATCGCCGCTGCCACTCCCTTCGCCGTTTCCCGCCTTATCGACTCTGGCGATCTCCGCTCCTCCGGATGGGGTCGTCGGGCGAAGAACGGGAAAGCGTAGGAGTGAGCAGTTAGTTGAGCGCTGTCTTCGAGAAGTTTGCGAAGACGGAAGCGGCCGTGCGAAGGTTGGAGCGGAATTGCCTTTGCCGGTTGCAGAACGAGGGATCGGTAGTTTGGAGAGTGGGACTGTGGACTCTGTGAGCTCGTCTGGAATGGCCTTAAGAGAGCAAAGAGTGAAAACTGAAAAGTGATCGCGAAAAGGCAAAGATGGCAATCGCCAAAGTTCGCGGCAGCGGCCAGGGAGAGGCACTCTGCCCCCGCTCCTGTGCTTCTTCTCCAGCACTCAGCGATTCCTGTTTTCCGCTCAAAATTGAGTTTAAAGCACAAACGGTGGGAATGAGCGGAATGTTTTGTGGTGTTTGGGAATTGCTGCGAGGCGATTGGCCCAATTAGGCGCTGGGAAAGTGAAATGGACTGACAGTGCTCTCGGAGTGTAAAATGTCTGGGAACTGGGCGAATAAAGGGGCAATAAGCGAACAGGCTGTGGGGAATTGGTCTTTTGCGCGGCCGAACCGAACATCCGTTCAATTTTCAATCTCTGCCTCGCCCCGTTTTTGCCCAGCACGGGTCGTCATCTCCTTCCCGCCGCTGCATTGTTGCGCCTCTTTGACGCAAGTGGTCGCGATTGCCGAATTGGCGAAATGAAAGGGGCGGGGCAGGCCATTGATCCGAAAGGAGGGCGCGATCCCTGGGCTCGCGCGGCGGGACTGGGTTTGAGGCGCAGGAAGGCGGTGCGCCAAACGAGAGTTGTTGTGTTTGTTGTGTGTACAATTATTGTCGCCACCGCACGACAAACCATTCCATCGCGCCGCAGCAGCCGTCATCGAGACGCGGGTGTGAATTGTTGCTCGCCGCCCATTGCGCCAACAAGGTCGCTCCCGCCGCGCAAAAGGGTGGACAAAAAAGAGGAGGGAAAGGAGACGGGCGTGCTATGCGCGCCAAAAAGAGGCGGAAACAGAGTGGAGTGAGGGCCACGGGGTCGGGACTGGCTCATCCCCGCCCCCACTCGACCGGCAGCTCCGTCTGTCGTCGCTCTTTCCGGGCTGACCCATTTTTGATCGCACGTTGCGATCGATCGGTGCGCGAAATATGCCCCTCCTAGCCGCCAATGCCCGATGGACCTAAAAAACGTGGCGCAGGCAGCATATTGGGGTCAGATGATGTGTAAGCCGATGCGGATTGGGAAGGTGCGAAAAGGGGATGTGCGCAGAGCGTCGATTTCAGAATGGCGCCACCAGTTTAGGCGAGATGCGATCTCATTCCAGAACATCACGACGAGAGTTGCGGGGACCGGCAGATTCACTTGGGCTGATGTGGCGCGGAGAGGATGTCGACAACAGGGTGACGGATGAGAGAAGTTCAAGGCTGAGATGCTGTGTTGGGCGGCGAACACAGCGGCAAGCAGAAGGCGGCGAAAATAGCTGATTGGCGAGTGCAGATAAGGTGACCCAGAAATATCAGCCGACGAGACTAGACGAGACCCCGGGAGCAGGCACAGAGTGGAGTGGGATGAACGGATGCGCGAACCGGGGAGGCTGGACTTGCACATCCCTGCTGCCGGTGCCCGCTCTTCCACACATGACTTCCCCTGATTGACGTTCGCTCCCGATTGGGTCGCAATAACGCGAGCGAAGGGAATATGGGGGGATAGAAGTAGTGGATCTGCCGAGCGACAAAGGGAACAAATGATTGACTGGATTTGAATGGATTTGACACAGTGTTGTGGATTTTGGGGAGAACGGGGAAGAGAACGGAAAGAATAAGAAGGAAAAGGGGAACAGCAGGCAGAGAATGGGTATTTATTTAACTCATCCCCGAAATTTTGTTCTCCTCTCCAAATCAGCAGATCCACCTTCTCCTTTTGTCCCACTCTTCAGGTTCTTTGAGCGCCATAAAAATAGTAGTTTTGGGGGGAAAGATGGTCAGGCAGATAAGCCCCAGAAGAAGGCACTGGAAATGATGGAACAGGACTGCAATCTCGTCTGATCTTTTATTGAAGGGGCAACCTTTTCAACCAGCGACAGCAGAGCCCCCAACTGCTGGGCGCTCGAGTGAAAACAGATCAAAATCAGGAGAATTGTTTGGCGAAGAAAAACCATACTACAAGAGCCGGAGGCACGTCACCAAATCCCAGAATACTTTGGGGTATATTTCGTAACAGTGAGTAATGAAAAGGTGAGGAATGAGAGGGCAGATCGGCAGATCCTCAACATTATGTATGCGTTCGTTCATTCCCATTACATATGCTCGTCCTAATACCCTCAACCAAACCCATTTACACGACAAACTATGTGCGTACATAGGTATGTGTATGTACGAACTACGAAATGACAAATGAATTCCCATAGCATAGGTAGTTTGTATTGTAATCTGGGAATTTATGAAATTAATCTTAAGTCTTAACCATCTCGCTTTGGAGTCCACCCCAACTCGACCATACTATTAAACTAAAAATTGCTAATTGTTTTTAATTTAGATTTGACGCTTTTTTCAGACTTTTGGCCATAACTTGGCCAAAAATAGAGAAGGTCAGAAGCTGAATTCAAAATGTCCCCCGTCGCCGGGATGGGGTGTACCCCCGGAGGCACGTCACCCAGAGTTATTTTTAAGTCTTAACTGTCTATTGGAGATTAAATTTGTTCCATGGCAGACAACTATTTCACCATATAGTATTAAGCAATAAATAAAAAATGTTCGTGTCATTATGAAAAATTGGATTTTCTTTAGCCTTCCGAACTGGCCGGAATGGCATCGTCTCCTTCAAGGGTTACGTCTTCTAAAAATCAACCAATTAAAAAAAGTGACAACAACGTTTCTATTTCCAGTATTTAAATTTAATAATACCGGTGGCCTCTTTTGTCATTTCCTCGAGATTGTCGAGCAGCACGGCCAAGGTGTACATAGTCTTGCGCTTCTCGATCAGCTAATTCAAAATCAAATTGAGTCTAGCTGCCAATTGGGGACACACCTTCTGTTCAAGAGTTTTCTGCTTCTCATAAGCCTCCTCCAGCTCGTCCTGGAGTGACTTCAGCTTTTTCGAAGTCTCCGCTCTGCTAGGCTTTTCCTGGACAAATAAACAACTATTAAAAAATGAAAAACATCAACCAGCACAATGTTCACCTTTATGAGTTTAGCGATCGCATCGTATTCCTGTCGGTTTTTCCGGATTTGTTTCGCCTCCACAAGTTCCTTCTTGACGGCCTCCATCTTCTCGAGGTTTTTAACAATCAACTCATCTTCGCACAATTTATGTAGCTTAGCAATTAAACTGAGAAATGATACCAATTTCCGAGTAAAACCGTTCGTAATTCAGAATCTCGGCCTCCGTCACTTCGGCCATTCTGGAATGTTTAATGAACGAAAGCTCAATTTGGTCAAGATTGGCCAGAATTCTGTTGGTGATACTAAAAAAGGCAAAACATTTCTATAAAACCAAAGGTAATAAATTCATTACTTTTTCGTGTCCGAATTCGGTTTTCCCAACATATTCACCAATTGGAACAACTGCACAATCCGTCTATCGTCACCGGTACCATCACTATCCGCAACAAGTTTCCGAATTATTGCTTCTTCCGTCATGCTTTACTTTTAAAGATTTTGCTTAAATACAAGATGATGAATATGTAAATCTGGATTTTATTTTTGTTGAAGCCGTGAACTTACTAGAACAGGGGTCGAAGGCAACTCGGCCAATGTGAAGCAAGTTGGCTATTTTAGCTTAAGCCAATGCAAGCTTAGCTTAAGCTTAAGCTTAGCTTATGTCTAAGCCTAATGTGAAGTTAAGTTGGCTATTTTAGCCAAATAGCCAACTTGCTTCACATTTGCCGAGTTGCCTCATTGGCCGAGTTGCCTTGATCCCCTAGAACAGTGAAGTTTGGGTTGAAATCTTGAAATTGAAACCTTGAAACTTGAAATAGAATTTTTTAAATTGGACAAAATGTCATTTCTTTTTTTACCCAAATCCCCAATAGCAATCGCATCCAAAATCCAATCGAACGCAACGTCGAAGGTTCTAAAATGTGTATTGTATTGGTTGCGTTTGGGTGTTGGGTACTAGCTGTGACTGGATTGAGTCGATTTTATATCAGATATCAGTAGTAGTGATAGCTAACAGGCCCGTTAATTGTTCAACCGCGTATCACTGTTTTCTGCTTTTCCAGTTTTAAAATGTAAACCTACTTTACAGGCTCTTCCCATGTCATTTGGCGGATTGACAAGTTTTGCGAAAAATGCACTGCTTACAGCGCAGAAACACATTGATTCTGCTCTTCATATTGAAGAGGATGAGGAGGCGGAGACCGATGACAACAAAAATGAGGAAACTGATCCTGATATCGATGATTATGCAAACGCCATGCCCGATGATGCGACATTTGTTGGAACTGAAACATGGGAAAGTGGCCAACAGAAGTCGGAATTTTCGGACGTTGACTTAAACCTCCCTTCTCCTCCTCAGTCGCAATGGGGCGACAATTCCGACAAAAATGTGGTGAATTTAGTTTGAAAAATATTATTTAAAATGTTTCCAAAATTCAAGCACACCATTGTCGATACTGAGCCCAATCCAATTCGGGACGCGCACGAGCCCACCAACATATTTCACTATTCGCCCTCAAATTCGGTAAGAGAAAGGTTTATTATTAAATTTTGCATTGTTTTGATTAACCAGCATTCCCCTGACGACGACGAGAGTAGTCAAAACGGTCAGAGTTCTTCTGCGGCTGCGATCACTTCGGCACTTGATCTCTCACTGATAAACTTGGAGGGGGAAAAGGCACAATTTATTTTTAAAATTGCCAAGCAAGTTGAACTTTGTTTAAGGAAATCGATGAATCGGAACGAATGACAAGAGGTGCCTCCGAGAAAACACTTGATCGTTTTGAAGATGTGGGTACAGTTGCGTCAAGTGACATTGAAGTGATTAGGCACATGGACGACTGGTAATACTCCATATTACTTGTTGTTGTTGTTGACCAACCCAAATGAGTAGCCAACGATTAAGCAGGTCTATCACCAGTAGCCAGCACTACAGCATCAAACACAAGTCCGACGTCCCCAACTCGACCTCGTTGAAGGAGCTACAACAAAGTCAAACAACCGCCCAACTGATGATCAATCTTGAGCCTGGCCAGCAAACACAACCGCCTGACCCTTCCGAGCAAATAGCACTGCTGAACGCCAAACTCCGGCACAGAGACCAACGAATCGAAGAGTTGGGCAGATTGAATGAAAATTTGAAGGCCACGAATGTTGCGCTCTCGACAAAGAACAAACAACGGTGAATTGCGGATATATTCTAAATTGTACGCATTTTAAATTTGCACAGCACTTGCACTGAAACCAAGCTGCAGAGCCAGTTGGCTGACAAAGAAAAGCAGCTCAATGACTTGTTGGAGGAAGGCAGAAGGCTATCAGAGTACAGCGGTCGGCAAGCGAAAGAAATCAGGAAATTGAAGCAACAGCTCATCCAGCTAGAAGTCGTTACGGCGGCCAGAGACAGCGCGGTTGAGGAGTTTCAAGAGGCCCACCAGCAAATTCAAGAGCAAGAGAGCGCAATAACAGAACTGCAAGGTATAGAGAGCATAAAACGTGAGTGAGTTGATTCACATTTTGATCGGACAGACGAATGTGAAAAGGCGACCCAACGGGCGGAGCAGCTCCAGACAGAACTGGACAAGGTGAACACGCACTCCGAGAACATGGAGAAGCGGGTGTGCGAGCAATTGACCCAGCTGGAGGCGGCAAATGCGGAGCTGCGGAGGTTGGAGAAGGCCCTTCAGACGGCAAACCGAGAGCGGGATGTGAGCATTGGCTAACCATCGTTGTCTCATTGATTATTTGAGGCTTTGGCCAAGGAGAACAAGCAGCTCTCCTCCAAACTGATGAACAGAAGGGCCCAAGAGAGGGTGGTGGATGAGCGTGAAAAGGGCCTGTCGGAGGACTTGCAGGCGGAAAAGGCAAAAAGTGCAGTGATGGCGACCAAGATCCGCGAATTGGAACAGGTCGGGTGGTGTTTCGGTGAACAGCGTCGTTACGTTCCCATTTAGCAATTGGAGAACCTGCAAGACAGTCAAAGGGACATGGCCCTGGAAATTTCGAATGGTCATTTTGTTTTAGTTTTTCACACTTCAAGTTCGTCGGTTTTTAGCAAATTCACCGCTGATCAACAATATTGCTGCGCTTGAAGAAAAGATATTCGCACTGGAACGACAGAATGATACGTTGTCGCGCAATTTGTGGCAATCAAATGAACAGTTGGGTGCCCAGAAGCGAAAATACGACATCGAACTGGAAACGATTAAAAAGAGTCTGGAAGAGGCGCGAGTTTATTTTAATATGTCTAATACACGTAGATGGATTCGTTAATTTCTAGGAGTGCCAAAACAATGCACACAAAACAGACGAGTTGGCAAAGTCATTTGGCGAAAGGGCCGATCTGCAAAGGTAATACAAATTAAATTTAACCGTTCCGAATTTGCTTCATTTTTTTCGAATGCAGTCGACTGAAGAAGTCGGAGGAGGAGGTGCAACAGGTTCAGCGGGTTAACTCTACCAGAATCGGGCGATTGGAGCAGAGAGTGGAAGAGCTGGAGGCGGAGCTGAAGGAGAAGGTGGGTGCTTTGAAAGTAGACAAAATAGACTGACTCCGAGTGAATGTCCAGAGGGAAGAGCTGACCGAAATGCGCGGCAAGAACTGCGAACTGCAGCAGCGGGCGATCGTGGAGTCGATGCAGAGGAAGGCCAACCAGGCACTCCAGCTCACCCCAAACGCAAATAGCACAGGTGGTGCCGGTGAGGGCGAAGAGGAAATCGGCATTCTGCCGCGGAGGAACAATCCCCTGCAGCAGCAGAAGGAAATGTTCTTCCGACCACCGAAGCCGACCTTCTCCCCTTTGGCAGCGGTACACAATTTTGGTCAAACATGGGGAAAGTGCTCCCGCCGTTCAGACGCCAATCCAGTCAGAACACTCCAGCGTCAAGCTGAACATGAGTTTGCCCGGCGAACACTCCCCCAGCAATTATTCGGTATCTTCATTATTTTTGGTTGTATTTTCCAACACTTTTTAGCTTGACGCCAGTTCAAACGACCATTTGCGATCGGAACTCGACTCGGCCCACGCCCAACTCTTCCAACTGCACGAGCGCTTTGAACATCTGCTGGAGATGTACGGCGGCTGTCTGGAGACCATCGAGGAGGTGAGGGAGGACAACGAGGACCTGCGGAAGCTGTGCAAAGAGCAGGTCGGTGGTCCCAAATGGATTATTGATTGTTGCGACCCCTTTGTTGGTTTGTTCAGGCGCTACGACTGTCCGAGTTGCCAGAGGAGAAGAAACGACAACATGCGGATGATGGCGGGGAGGGGGAGTGGGAACAGTGAAACATGTACGTATGAATAATGGAAACAGGTACAGCAACCGACCAATGGACTAATCTGCCCCCGTCATAATAATGTGATATGCGCATACACCTTTTTGACTCTGTCCGAATTAAATTAAATATTAGCAGCGGGCAATGAAACGTGCGCAATGAAACGACTCGATCAGTGTTTGAGTCACATCACTTTTCGCTAAAGTGACAGTGACATTTGGGAAATCGATGTCACCAAAGTCACGTCACAGTCATA
>VAHH01000704.1:0-22153 GCA_013357305.1 Radopholus similis | reverse complement strand
GAATTATGATAATTGATATGAGATATGTAGTAACGGGACTCGAAATAACCATAGTAAGGCAAGCATTTGTATTGGCAATTGGCATTTACTTGCAATGTCCGTTCATTTTTAAGTTTTAAATCATACACCAAAACCACAAAATTAAAATGACATTTGATCCCAAAGTAAAAGAACTTTCTGAACGAGACATGGGTGCGGTAGTAGCGTGTATTACATAGATTTTCACTTTTCAAAATTAGGCAGTAAAATGATTTTTAGGAAATTACCCATTTTTATTGATGAAATGAGAAAAAATTAAAAAAAAATAATAAAACTGTTTACCTAAGTTGTTGATTAAACATGCAGATTTAGAACAAGTTTTAGGGGCATGCAAAAATGGAATTTGTTCTCAATTTTCATTATTATATCCAAACGTCCGTTTGTTCTCGATTCTCCTTATTATTAGGGCCCCAAAATATATGGGAAACCATATTTTTTGCGGACACTTATAAGTTATTACTTATTATATCCACATGTCCGTTCAAAAGCTCAATATGATCATAAATCATAATGTATTTATTTAGGTATTTATTTATTTATTTTTCTTACTCTTCTCTAATTTCTATTTTATTTAACCATTTCCCTTTCCAGAGCCAGGGGATGGTCCACTCGGGCAGGGGTAATGGCGGGAGCCCCCTACTGGTCAGGATAGCGTCGGCCGTATTCTACGCGCTCAGTTCCATCGCAGTGGTGTTCATCAATAAAATTTTGCTCACAAACTTCCGGTTTTTCCTTTGACGATGGCTATTAAAAATTAAATAATTTACCGCGCAGGTTTCCCTCTTTTCTGTATGTCGCCTTTGGCCAAATGCTGGCCACCGTTGTGCTGTTGTTCCTGCTAAAACTGTTCCGACTCGTCACATTCCCCAAATTGGACAGTTCGATACCACGCAAAATATTTCCGCTGCCAATATTCTATGCAGGTGGCAATCAATAATGAGGAATAGCGTATAAATTTCCATTCATTTTTAGCGAACCTTGTTACCGGATTGGGCGGCACCCAAAGGATAAGGTTCAAATGAACGAATTCTTTCGGAAATACTTGAAATTCAGCTTGCCAATGTTCACTGTGCTACGCCGATTCTCTATCTTAATGACCATGGTGCTGGAGTACGTTTTGCTAGGGTCTGACAGAATCTGTTACGACAGTCCCTTGGACCGATGTTTATTATTTGCAGTGAAGTGCCCAGTTTCGCAGTCAAATTGAGCGTGTTCTTGATGATAATTGGCGCTGGCGTGGCGGCCATGTTCGACTTGTCTTTTGACGCGCTAGGCTATGCACTCATATTTGTGAACAACATCGCCACCGCAGCGAATGGTATGCCAGAAGGGATAGGTTGCTTCATTGTATGTGCCATTCACAGGCGTATACGTGAAGAAAAAGCTGGATTCGAAGGTTTGTTTGGAATTAAACTGTTTCGATTAAGTCTGGCTTTTTAGGAGTTGGGCAAGTACGGACTGCTATTCTACAACTCGCTGTTCATGCTGATCCCACTGAGCGCACTGATTTTCGTGCACACAGAGGACACGGAAAAGGTGAAGAAAAACGGAAACTGGAATATAACCACAAACAGTTGGTCGCCTTCATCGACGACGGCTACATGACCGCGCCAGTACTCGCTTGTCTGCTGTTGTCCAGTTTCGGCGGCCTGGTACTCAACTATTCGGTGATTGTGTGCACTTCGCACAACTCAGCACTGACAACTGTGTGCGTGGGCCCGATTAAGGTACAAATAAGAGCACAAGATAATTTTTCGCCAATTCCAATCAAAAAAAGAAACGAGAAAAATGCCACACTTTTCCCTAGAACTTGGTGGTCACCTATTTCGGGATGGTCACCAGCGGAGACTACGTGTTCGGCTGGAGCAACTTTACGGGCGTGAACATCAGCGTGTTGGGCTCTCTGCTGTACACCTACGTTACCTTCCGCACCAACCAGGCCAAGACCAGGCATATCACAGTACAGCCCGCCGAAAAAGCCGCACTCCTTGCCTGATTGGACAGCAACATCCAACAGTTACCTACCTATGTCTGATATTTCCTCTGGTCATTGTTCCATATGCGGCTTGAAACTGATGAGGACACCGCCGTTCGATTTGATCAAATTCGTTGTTAGCGGTTATCACTTGTCCGTCCATTCTCTCGCTTAATGCACCAGTGTTCCGCCCCACTTGTGGCCTCTTTCCCCATATCAGGCAAATAAGCCATCAGCAGAGCAAATGTATGTGAAGCATTGGTCAATTGTTTGTACTTGAGATAATAAAAACGTCGTAACACCGCTTTCGCACCTTTGCTGCGGGAAATCGGATTTAGCCAAAAATCCGCAGCCCGATGGCATCACGCTGACGCAATCCATGTCCACGAAATGGACGACGGGGCGGGTCTCTCCCAAATTTCGGCGGCGATTGTCCCTGTTACAACAGCACTGGGTGGATAAAAACAAGCAGGGGTGGAGCCAGAGCGGGGATTCCCCCGTCCATCGGAAATGTTGACTGCGAAGGGCAGCCATCGCATTCGCTGATAGCGGAGAGGAACCAGACTGAAAACACTTCCCGCCAGCAGCAGAAGGAACCAAGGCATCCACCGTTACTACTCTCCGCATCCAGCAGCCCACAATCATTTCGATCGACCGCAAATGTGACGAATTGGCGATCACTTTTGCAGCGGTCGCATAATTTATTTTCGTCCTTGCACAGTGCGCACTGCGTTTGCCTGCACCTGCACGGCCAAAGTTCACTGGTAAAGTGATGGAGTTGATGGTCCTAAGCGATGTTGCGTTCTGCTGACACATTGGTGGTTTGCGCAAAAGGCGCATAGTTCTGCCAATAAACATCTAGCGATCTAACCATTATTCAAATCAACGAAACCTTTACTTTAGTAGGTAGTAGTATACTACATATATCAGTTATCATTATCACCTATCAGTTCATTTTCATTCCCTTTTAAAAAGTAACCTCGCTTTCGCTTTCCCAGAACAGATTATCAATTCTTTTTCCCATTATTATCATTTATCAATTTCATTTCCCCGGAGCGCGTGAAATGGTACGCCTTCTGATTCTGACTATACTGAAAATGAAAATGGGCAGAATCTAAATTGACCAAAATATTAAATGTCCTTTGCCACCCTCCAACGACACGATCAATTCATGACGGTCTTGGTCTTCCGCCGCAATTAATTACGATTGTTGATAAGCATGCCAATTTCTATTTTGTGATTTACTGATAGTAGAGAAGAAAAGGACTGTATATTGAGTCCCCAGCCCTTCTCTCCTTATCGCTGCCCAATCCCTCCCTCCCTCACTTGTCCATTTCTTCAATTTTTTGGTCTCCGGTCAATGCCGGATTAGAGGATTTACACCCTTGAAAATGGCTATGGGAAGGTGTGATTGTTCGTGAATGGAGGTGGTGGATCCAAAACCGCAATCCTTCGGGCGGGTTCGATTGGTTGGGATGGAACGGGTTCTGCTGTTCGCCCGCTTTCCTCCCGCGAACTGTGTCCGCCGCTGGCATAAATCATCCCTCCCCATTCTGCACATTTCCATCGCACGTCAATGGTCAATGGCCCCAATGCGGTCCATTGCCATTGCAACGGGTTCCCCTTTGGATTCCTTTCTTCAGCAGTTGATTTTGATTTATTCTTTATTTTCACAGTTGAACTTTGGAATTTGCCCTTTTTTGCCATTTATGGGACAATATTAAAGTCCTTATCGGTCGAGACGAAAAAGAACTAATTGCCCTTCAACCATAGGTATTCTATTCGCGTATCAAAAGTTCCAGTTCGCCTTGCTTATTCGTTGAAATGCCGCCGCTGCTCTCCCTTGGGCACCTTCTCCGCCGCTGTTCCTGCTCCTCCCTGGCGCACATATCCCATCGTGCCGCATTCAGCTCCTACATCATCCACCCGGACGCAGTGCCGATTGTGATGACCGACCAAGTGACCACCACTCCAACGGTCCGCAGCACGCCCATCTGGGCTGCAACCATCCGTGTTTAGGTGGGCTTGCATGGTCCGAACGGGCTGGACCCCTCGCAGCGGTTGGGCATTCGCAAGACGATCAACCGCCGCGAGGAGCTGAAGAAATCGCACCGAATTGTGGTGAAACTGGGCAGCGCTGTGATCACGCGAGAGGACGAGTGCGGACTGGCACTAGGCAGACTGGCCTCCATCGTGGAACAGGTGAGCAACAAAACACAACCCAACCGCAACAACGGTCGCAATCCATAGTCCATACCTTGAACCTCCCTCCTAGGTTTCGACACTGCAGCAGAGTGGGCGCGAGATGCTGATCGTCTCGTCCGGTGCCGTTGCGTTCGGTCGGCAAAAGTTGCGCCAGGAGTTGGTGATGTCCATGTCGATGCGGCAGACATTGCGCGGACCCGCGGGCATGCAGACCGATAAGAGGGGTTTGCGCTGCTCAGCGACATTTCGTCAATATGTCAATATCCCCGTTTTCTGTCAGCCTGTGCCGCTAGTGGCATGCCCGGACTGATGAGTCTCTACGAGCAGCTGTTCCAGCAGTACGGAATCACCGTGGCACAGGCAACCACGCACAGCAAAAGAGAGGGAAGACTGAGCTGACCATTGCTTCAGGTGCTGCTCACCAAACCAGATATCGATGACCCGCAGCGGCGCAAAAATCTGCAGGCGACCATTGAGAGTTTGCTCCGTCTCAACATCATTCCTATCGTAAATGCCAACGACGCAGTCGCGCCAGACCCAAAGACGGCACAGGTGGCCACATTTCTGTTAAATTACGTAGAAACTGAAAAGCTTAACCGGACCCTTGGTCTAACTCCGCTGCTTTACAGCACATCAGCGACAACGACTCGTTGGCGGGCCGTCTGGCCAGCGAAATCAACGCGGATCTGCTGATCATTCTGTCGAATGTGAATGGCGTGTACACTGGACCGCCGGAGCAGGAGGGCTCTCGCCTGTTGCACTCCTACTGCCCTGCCGAAGCCAGTTCGGTGCTGTTCGGCTCAAACTCCAAATTCGGCACCGGGGGGATGGAGGCAAAGGTGCAGGCGTGTGTGAAGGCTCTGCAACACGGAGTCGCAACAGTCATCACCAATGGGGTATTCATTCACCCAGTGGGATGTGGGACAGGGCAATTCTTCTCCCTAGTCCAGATGATGAACAACGTGATCAACAACGTGGTGGATGGCAAGAAGGTGGGCACCATGTTCTGCAACACTTCGCGTTACGAAGGCCAGCCCGTGGACGAGATCGCCGCAAAGGGTGAGTGGTGAGTGGGGACGTCAAATACGCCGCATTCATTTGAAGCGAAAGAGAGCGGTCGGCTTCTGCTGTCGCTGAGCAACGAAGAGCGCTCCAGAATGGTGCGTCACATGGCCGACTTGCTGTTGTCACGCGAAGGCGACATCATCGAGGCGAACAGGCTCGACCTGCACAACGCCAAGAACGAGGAGTTGGAGCCGGCCCTGCTGGACCGTCTGAAGCTGACCAAACCCAAGCTGCTGGACCTGCACGCCGGCCTGATGATGATCGCCGACTCTGCCAAGACGCTGATCGGGCGAGTGCTACGCCGCACCAAAATAGCTGAGGGCCTCATGCTGGAGCAGACCACGGTTCCCATCGGCACTCTGCTCGTCATCTTCGAGTCCCGTCCCGACTGTCTGCCCCAGGCAAGTGCTGCAGTGCCTTCTGCCCTTCGTCACCTTCCCAGGTGGCCGGTCTGTCCATTGCCTCTGGGAACTCGCTGCTGCTGAAGGGCGGCCGCGAGGCGGAGGAGACCAACAAGCTGCTGCACTCCATCGTGCAGGAGGCACTCGGCACCCACGGATTCGAGCTGCGCGACGCGGTTACGCTGGTCCGCTCGCGAGAGGACGTGGCTGAGCTGCTCCAGCTGAGAGGTGAACAAATTGCGCGAAACCACCTATGGACCGACCCCCGATTGCGCAGAGTCCATCGATCTGGTGATCCCGCGCGGCTCCACCGACATGGTGCGGCGGATGCAGGAGATGAGCAAGGGCATTCCGGTGCTGGGCCATGCGGAAGGCGTGTGCCACGTGTACGTGGACAGGCACTGCGACGAAAAGATGGCAGTGGACATTGTGCGCGACTCCAAGTGCGACTACCCGGCGGCTTGCAACGCGGTGGAGACCGTGCTGGTCCACCGCGACCACCTGAGCACGCCCTTCTTCGACGCCCTCTGCGGAATGCTCAAGGCGGAGGGCGTCAAACTGCACGCCGGACCGAAACTGCAGGTCAGTGGAGACTGGATATGCGTGGCGATCCCAGAATGCCCTTTGTGCGCTTCAGTCCCTTCTGAAGTTCGGGCCTCCCGCAGCCGAGTCTCTGAAGTTCGAGTACGGGCGTCTGGAGTGCACTCTGGAGGTGGTGGACAGTGTGGAGGAGGCGGTGCAGCACGTGATCCGCTACGGCAGCGGACACACCGAGTCGATTGTGACCAGTGACGGTGAGCAGAAAACACTCCCGCTGCCCTTGGTATGCGTGGCTGCTCTTCAGATCGCGCTGCGGAGCACTTCATGTCGCGCGTGGACAGTGCCTGTGTGTTCCGCAACGCCAGCACTCGATTTGCGGACGGCTACCGGTTCGGGCTTGGGGCAGAGGTAAAAAAGCATTGAAGAGGGCGCCCGCAGAGGGAACAGAGACCCGTTCGCAAAAGGGGCAACGAGCACTCCTCCTTTTGCCAACTTTTTACGCAAAAAGGAGATAACAAAGAATGGGGTCAGCCAGCAGGGAGGGAATGCAGCGAAACGGCTCCAAATATGCGATCGGGATCGTGACCTTGGAGAGTGAAACACGTGAACCGGTGCATGGACTCGCATGTGAATGGTGGAGATGGGGTTGCGGAGATGATGACTGCCACTCGGGTGCAAACGGCAAGCAAAGTCCATTCCGTTGCAGGTCGGCATCAGCACGGGCAGAATCCACGCCCGCGGCCCGGTGGGCGTCGAGGGCCTTCTGACCACCAAGTGGCTGCTCCGGGGAAAGGGCCACTGCGTGGAGCAGTTCAAGCCGGGCGGCCCCTTCCACTACGTGCACGAGCCGATGGAAGTGGACGAAGAGGCCGGCGGCAAGGAGGCGGCCAGAGAAGAGCGGCAGAAGGCGGCAATGGTGGCCGCGTGAACGGACAACACTCTGCGGCGGCCCTTTCCTTTCCAAAATCACACAACAGTCATATTTATTTTCGCATTCTCTCTCATTTCTGTCCATTTCCGAAAATAAACCACACTCACTCACATAATATGTAATTAATAACTTAACCCCATCGCTGTTCGGCCGCCGCTGATGAAGGACGCCCCGCCAAGCGGAGATTGCGAGGAATCTTTGGCCGAACCGGAGAAGAAGGACTTATAGATGAAGCGGGACAGGGCAGGGAGTACCACCGATAATAGAGAGAGAGAGGGGGGGGGAGAGATCGATTCAATCGGTTATTAATTGTTTTGTCCCGTTTCCTCCCCGTTTGGAGTTATCAAACGCGGGACGCACAAAATCTGTTGGAGGAGGAGGAGCACGAGGCGGAGGAGGGGGCGGAGGAGGGACGCATCTGCTGCACCGCTTCCACCGCCTGCCAATCTGTGTTCTGCACATTCCCCCTTATCAGGGCTCCCAGAATAAGCATTTGAAGTCATGCCCTCCTCCCCTCCGTGCCCATAAAGGCAGAGCCCTTTGGCCCTTCTGCCCGCTTGCAAAACACTCGCTTGTTTCCACGGAGTTGCTGACGAAGCGCCTCTGACTCCCGTGCTCCTCGCCGCGTGCATTTCACAATCAACACAATAAAACCGCTGCGCTCGTTGCTTGACGCCCCTCCCGCCCACTTGCCCAGCTCATTTGCCCATTTCTCATTCTCCACTCAATTCAAAGAACTGCTCCACTGGAAGCAATCAAATGCTGGAGACTGAGCGCTCGAGCAGCAGCAACGAATCCTCCCAGCAGCAGCAGACAGCCTTCATGGCCGACCCGTTCCTGGTGCTCGACAACGACCTGGACGACGTCAGCGGTCGGTGCACTTTTTGGACACTTTTTGCAGTTTAAAGTGGGAAATGCAAGAGGGACAGAAAGAAGGATTAATTGATGTCGGGAGGGCAAACGAACGTCCTTTTCTTTTATTGGGCTGGAGTTGTCCCAAATTGTCTCAAATTTACCGCTTCAGAGGTGATCAAGCACAACATGAGTGTGCACTCGTCCAGCAGCAGCAGCAGCAACCAGTCCACACCTTCCCCGCAGCAATCTGCGCTGGCAAAAAGTGAAGTGGTGCTGGAAGGCAGTGGGGCGGCCGAAGCAGCAGTGGCGGTTCATCAGGGTCAGCAGCAAAGTCCACCAACGGTGGGTCCCCACTCCAGTCCTCCTCCTCTCAGTCCAATTCTTGTTCCAGCAGAACGACAAAAGCGCAAACGATGTGGTCGCATTCGACTTCGACCCATCCCGAGAGCACCAAATTGGCCAAATTGTGTCCCTGCTGCAGCAGCCGGAGTCCGCACAACTGTTGGTGGGCCAGTCGCCGCCCGCCCGATTCGGGGAGCAGCAGTCCTCGTTGGACTACTCCACTCTGGTGCGGCACCCGCACCCGATGTACGGGGCACAGGACCCGATGCTCGGGGCCGGGATGAGCCCTCTGGAGGCGCAGCAGCAGCACAACCTGGCGTTCATGCAAGGCGCAGAGTTCCCCATTGAGCAGCAGGTGCACTCAAAATGGCGGATGCAGAACGGAGACTGTTTTGCAGGAGTACGCGGGGATGTGCGAAGTCGTCGCCACCGAGTTCATCGGCGGCGAGCAGTACCACCAGCCGCGGGCACAGGCCGACTTCGTTTTTCCGCCGCTGATGGAGGACGCGGCGCAACAGCTCTCCGCGCAGTACATGTCCGCGAGTGGCCAGTACCTGCTGGATAACGGGCTCCAGCTGGAGTCTCCTCCGCCGATGGAGCCGCGCAGTGGCCAGCGTGGAGTGAAGCAAGAGGCCATGTTCTGTCACCAACTCCAACAGCAGTCCCCGACGGCCGCCACCACACTACCGCTGGGCTCGACGGAGGAGGCGATGGCCGCCAAGAACGAGCTGATCCGGCTGCTGCTGGAGATGAGTCCACAGGAGTTGGAGCAGCTGCGCGCCTCGCGGCGCCAGAACTCCTCCTCAATCTCGTCGGTTGTCTATGCCTCCGCTACTTCGGCGCCCACTATGGTGCCGCAAATGCAGCAGCAACCGCTGTTCAGCGGCCAGCTGCAGCAGAACAGTCCGCCGCTGGACCCATCTGCGCCCATTGCGACGGGAGCCTTCTTCGACATAGCGACCACACAAATCCAGCAGAGCGGAGTCGTCCAGCAACAGCCACATCAGCAACAGTTCGTTGCGCTGGACTACAATGTAGAGTGCAGAATATTGCGAAAAGTGAATTACGAACTTGGTTCAGAACCCCCAAGTGACGGCACTCAATTTCATGCCCTCTTCGGCCGAATCGTCCGCACTGACGTCGCCGAACGCATTCCCGAGTCTGACGGCCAGCGACTACTACGGGGAGGAGGACTCCGCGATGGAGGAGAGTGTGTGGACCGAGGGAGAGTTGACCCAGCGCGAGATGGAGCAGCTCGGGCTGGAATTGAGTGCGGACGGGACGGCAGGGGGAGGGACGGAACGAGGTGGCGGAGGGGGCAGGAAGAGGGCGCACAAGACGGAGCGACGGACTGCGCACAATCTGATCGAGAAGAAGTACCGCTGTTCGATCAACGACCGCATCAACCAGCTGAAGGAGATGCTGGCCACGGAAGAGACCACCAAGGTGGCAGAGATGGACAAATCAGATTCCATTTGAAATTTGTTTTCCAGCTGAGCAAGTCCGCCACACTCCGACGCGCTGTTGACCACATTTTTGCGCTGCGCAACAAAAATGCAGAGGCAGGTTGATTTGAAGATTTGAACTGTGATTTCGGTACGGGAAGCTTTGGTAGAAAGAACAAAAATAGAAAAGAAAATACCAAAACAGAAAGCCATCCTGTGTTTTGAGTTTTGACCTTTTGATGTTGGAGAACGCGGGGAAAGATAAAAATGGAAATACACAAGAGCAAAAAACAAACGGAGAATCGTAAGCAATGGTTCGACAAATTATAGTAAAGGAATGGGAAATGACAAATGAAAATGACAATCAAAATCAATCTTCAATCATCATGCGCTCCCGATATAGGTAATCCGAAATTGAATTTCAAGGAGAAAGCGCCAAACAGTAAAGCACCAGTATGGACTGAAGTTTGACATGTTAACTTTACCCAGATTGGTAGGATCGCCAAGATTAAACCATTAAACCTACACGTTGGTATTAAATCACCCAATTTTTGCTGCCTAAAAAATCCAGGGCCATAAAAAACAGCACATTGAATGCGTGAATACTGAACTGAAGCTATGGCATGGTTGAATCCATTTGATTTCCGCCTCGTTGCAGTTGGTCGGTGAGAACACGCGTTTGCGCCAGCTGGTCGAGATGGCAGGGCTGCGTGTGCCGGAACGGGTGCAGCGGGGCGGGCCAGCGGTGAAGCAGGAGACCCAGCAGCAGGTGCGCGAGCGGAGCGGCACAGTGCGCGTGGAGAACGGCGGCACAGGACAGCAGCAGAAACAGCAAAATGTGGGCAAGCGGGGGACAATGGCGCTTAAGGAGAGGCGACTGCGATTTGTGTTCCCGTCCCCGCAGAGATAGAATAGCCGGACTCTGGATTCTTCCCCGCCCCTTCTGTTTCCCGCCACCCGAAATTAGGCACACCAATGGCAATAACAATCTTTTCCATTTATAATAATATTTATTTGTTTGTTCATCTGTTGTACAAAGTTGAGAAACCATTCGAGTAATGCTTAATCTCCGTTAAACTCTTTCAATGCTAATTGTACAGAAGAAACAAACACATCCAACGGGAAGGCTTTTACCCCTTGACTTGAGCAGACCGCCTGACAGGCATACCATCCATCGACAGAGTTCCTAGTTAAATGTTCAATTGGTGCAAAACTTCTCTCTGATCCTTCCAATCACAACAATATAGTATAACAAAACCCAACGAATGAATGTTTCTTCAAAAAGCAATGAAAGAGAGTCTCCATCAGTCTCCCCTGTCTTCTGTCCTCTCATTTCCCCCATTTGCAGTGCCGTTCGTTGGTGCGCAAGTGCACTGCGCCGAATGGTGGCGCCGTGGTCCAGCAGCGGGACCAGTCGCGCGTCACCCTGTGCGTGTTCATGTTCCTGCTGTTGGCGTTCAATCCGCTCTCTTCACTGTTCATGGGCGATGGAGGGCTGGAGGGAGAGGATGCCGAACTGGGTGCCGACAAGGTGTTCGCCCACCACCGCACATTGGCCGGTGACGAGCGCTTTGCGGACGCATTTTCAGGAGGTAAATAAAAAAGGAAGAAGGCTGAGGGAAAATTAGTAGAAAATGAGCCGAAATAGCAAGTGAATGGGATGGAATGGGTGGGCGGGAATGCACGGACAAGTGATTCGGTTATCAGCGGAACATCTCGAGAGGGCGAAATGCACATTCTCGAGAATGCGAAAATGCTAAAAATAATCTCACGAGTTCTGGTGGCGAAGGCCAAAGGTGATGAGAAAACGGGAACAAGAGGTGGGTTGTGGGTGGTGCTGATGTTTGTGCTGATTACAGCAACTATACCTATCTGGCTGACTTGGGAATTGGGGGACCGTTAAACTGGAACAAGTGCGAAATGAACTATTAGTAGCGCAGAATTGGTTTGGGACGTGTGCGGTCTTTAACCCCGAAAGGATTGAGACTTTGCCGATTGGTCGAACAGGCGTAGGTATTTCCTGCAGGTGCCCTGCCCACGCCCTCGTCTCCTCCCTCTGCCGGATGGCCCTTCTCCCCGTTCGTGCGCCATTCGCTCATCTGGCTGCTGAACTCTCTGTTCGTGTTCGTGGTGCTCACCCGTCTGCTGGTCTATGGAGAACCAGTGGCCGACCGACGCTCGCCTCGATGGAGCGCATTTCTGGCGAGCAGACGCAAGGCGGCCACTGCCGTTGCCGCCGGCAACTACAAGGAGGCGCAGCGCGAGCTGGACGAGTCCCTGCAGGCAATAAAGCACCCAACTTGATAGTCCTCAGTCAGCGCAACTCTCGTTTTTACCTCCAAAATTGCAGCTGCTGGACCGTCCGTTGCCGTCTAGCGGCGGCCTGGACGAATGGATGTCGCTGACGTGGCAAATCATCCGCCATCTGCTCAACGTCCTCTGGATAGGGCGCTGGTTCGCTCGCCGCCGACGCCCCACCGTCCAATCGCAGAAGTCCGTTTGCCGATCGCACGCTGCCACCGCCCTGGTCTACCACCAGCTGCACCAACTGCATTTGCTGGACGTCGACGGAATAGGGTGGGAAACGGGACAATCCTCTTCTAGGGGCTGATCCTGGCCGGGACAAATTGGATCAACTGCTGGGGCCGCTGATCCGCTCGGATCAGATCTGAATTTCAGATCTGAACTGTTGTCCCCGTTCCCTCTCAGTCTGACCCCTCGCGGTGCGTTCAACCTGGCGCTGTTGGCCGCCAACCTGGCAGAGTCTGCGGGCTCCTCCGCCGTCTCGCACTCGCTGCGGGCCGAGATATACGTGTGCGCCGCACTTCGATCGCGACTCTGTCTGCCCAAGTGCATTCGGCGCATTGTGGGCGCGTACTTCTTCCGCCGTGCAAAGTGCAAAGGGAACCGATCAAAGTCCAATTTCGCCCATTTTCAGGCGCCACGTGCGCAAAAGCGCGCACCTGGAGGGCACAGAAATGCATTCGCTGCACTGGATTTTCCACCCGTTGGCGCGCCAGTTCCTCGCTCCTCCCGAGCACTTGGCTCAGATTCTGAGTGCCAGCGGCGCCCAGCGCACCCCGAATTGGCCCTTCTCGGCGGCGGCCCAGTCCCCCAAGCCGGTGGAAGTGCTCAGGGACGCGTTCAAGGTGCACCTGATGGGCGAGCTGCTTCGCCAATTAGAGAGCCCGGACGGCAATCTGCGTGTGGCCGACTTCGTGGAACAGTCCCATCTGCTGCTGAACGTCTGCACTCCAGACAGGGAGGGCGAAAGGCCCAAGGCGGAAGAGGGCAACGAGGAGCAACGGGGTCAGCGAAAGGGCCAATTGATGACGTTCAAACAGCACTCTTGTATTTTCGTACAACTTGAACTTGTTTTGTTTTGTGCAGACTTTCACAATACTCTTTATATTGGTCCTTTGAGCCCGGAAAGAGTTTTTCGCTTTTCCAGTGCCCGACCTGCTTGGACTGGCGCCCTCGGAGGGGGATGCAGTGTGCGCGTGGTGGACCCATCTGGTGAGCGGCGGACTGCACTGGCGTCACGGGGACTCGGCGAGGGCCCAACAGCACTACGCGTGGGTGCGGCGGTGTCCACAGGGATTGGCTCAGAAGTGGGAAAAGCAAAGAGCGCAGACTCCTAAAATCTATGGTTTCCCGTTTCCAGCGATCTGGGCCTCGCCGTCGGTTTGGCCTTTTGCACGCGCAAAATGTGCTTTGAGGACCGCCAGAAGGCGCAATTCGCCGAGATGGTGGTGTGGCATGTGCGCAAGGCGAACGCACACCTGAAGCGGGCAGCGTGGCCGGGCTCCCAGGGAATGGTCGCCGGACAGAAAGGACACACCAGCGACCAGAGTGCCCGACTGCAGGCAATTTCACCGAACAACTATAATTGTTCGGGGCTCAAAATGGGTCGCGTTTTCAGCGCCAGTTCCGTCTGCTCTGCGCCCATTGGCTGCTCTCCTCTCTGCTCGACGTGTGGAGCTTCTCCTTTGCCGACAAGGGACTGGGGGCGCCGCAACAAATGCGCAAACTGTACGCCGAAGTGATGGGCAGGATGGAGCGGGAACTGGGTGCAGAAGGACACACCGACGCAAAGGTAAAGACTAAAGACGCAAAGGCGCTAGAGGGAGTGAGTGGAAGTGGACGGAGAGAGCCATCCAAACATACCTAATCTCCACAATCACAATAGCAGTTGAGTTGAGTTGAGTTGAGTTGAGTCCCCTGTTGCAGTTGACCATGTTCCGGCAGTTGGAGAAGGCGCTGCTCGGCGGTGAGAATTGCGTGGTGGCGACAATAGAGATCGCCAAGGAAACTACTGCGGATTGACTTGATTTTGATTTGCCTTTTAAGACATTGTTTTTGACTCCTTAAAAGCAAATAACCGCGCCAATCGGCCATTTCGATTGGATATTTATTATTTTCCACATCACCTCACCCTTTTTGCGTTCGAACCACGAACGACAACTTTATGGCAATACTTGTACTCATTGGGGGGAAAGGCAAAAGCACGAGAGAGCAGAAGACTGACTATGGCCAATTAGTACAATTAGTGGTTCTTTATTATTATTTGGATGCAATTGATTTGCCCTTTCTCTCTCTTATAACTGCTTCTATTTTCTATTGTTCTATTCCTTCCCCAATAATGTATTAGCCTATAAATATTAATTATTCTAACAATGCAAATTAATACACGATTGGAAGGGATTTGAGGGATTTGCCCTGTCAGCTGTCGCCTATACATATCTGATCAATTTTTGAGATGTTTGAATGGTAAATTTTGATTTACTCATTTATTCCGTTGTTTAAACATTGTCTGATGTCCAAAGTCCGTTTCCACACAATCCGGTCCAATCAATTAAATAAATAATTCTCTTCAATTCCGCTCAGTCCTCCGACCCAATTCGGTCTGTTTAAAACAAACAACATACAATTCATTCCATTTCGTCCATTCCATTTTGTGTCTAATGCTAGTCTGTGGTGCCCCCCTCCCTCCGTCGGCGATAAACTCCGATATTTTTGTCCCTCTCCACTTGGCGCCCATAAATTCGGTGTTTTTGGGGGTCGGCAATAATATGTAACTCGGGACGGGCGGAGGAACATCGAAAGCCATAAAATCGAAAAGAAAGGGCAAGAGGGAATGGTGATCTCTCAAAAGGACGGTGTTTGGGGGGAAAGGCATAACACCTGAAAAAGCCCAATCTGGACGCAGGAAATGACGGCGGGCGGGCCCACAAAGGCCGAAATGAGATAAATGTCCGTTGGTTTTGAGTTTGACCCCTTGAGCGATCGTTCGCTTTGGAACCAATTTTGCGAGGCAAGATTCCTCACTTCTCTCTGTCCCAGGTCGCTCCCAATTCGTTATTTCGCTTTCTTTTACTGTTCTTAAGCGATTTGTTTTGATTTGGATGCGTCATCTCGATTCTGCGTTCCGACTTGAGGATAGGTAACTGGTAACTTTTCCGACATCTTCCCTCACAATGCCACTTCTGTGCCAGAATGGATGATGATTTGATGGTTCGGTGTTTTCCGTTTTCTGTTCCTGCTTTCAGTGAAGAACACCAGTTCGAATCCCCTGTGTGTTGTGGTCTTGTGGCCCCTCCCAATTCTCCGTCCTCCAATTCCATTTCGGTCCCATTCCGCCGCGGTCACGAGTAAACACCGACCAGCAGGCGTTTCCCGGCCGAGCAGGGATTCCCTGCTCCCCGGCGCCTCCCGCCCGTTCGCCGCTTGTCCCCTTTATCACACCAGAGATCGTTGCCCTCGTTCGCTGCCCGGTTGTGTAATCAGCCTCCGTCGGTTTGATAAGCGGGACGAGCGCAAATACTAAACGGACGACGGGAGCGGGAACCGCCAGCCGAGCCGTCGGCCCAACGGCAGAGGTGGATGATGGGCTCTCCCCACCATCCATTTTATCGCTCGAAAGAGGTATTCCCCGCCCGCCCGGGAACACATCAGTCACTTCTGCTGTCCCCACATTTCTCCCAGTTCCCCTCTCCTCTGTTCAGATTTTATCGCCACTTGCAAAATGTGCACAAGTCAACACACACAAAAAACCTACGGTTCCCCAATGCACCCAGTTCTTTGCTTTTTGCTCCCGAAATGCGAATAAATGGGCAGAGGGAACCCCCAAAGTTGTTGTTTATTTCAGAATCGTCGTAAAACCGAATTTTTGAGAGCCGAAGCGACAGACTCAAAACAAAGAAGGATGATCTCTGTCACTCCGCTCGCCCAATCCAATCCAATCCAATCCCCATCCATCGCCCAAAGCCAGAACACCCCAGCCAGCAGAACCAGGGAATAACAAATGCATTCGCTCCCTTTCCATCCATCCATTCCCATTTTCCATTTGCCGGTGGAATTCCCTCTCAGTCAGTTGTGCCTTTCACCTCTCAGCATTATACTAAAAGCTCTTCTCTCGCGCTACACAATTTCTGCGCCCTTTGTGCCCACGGGCGTTGTTTTCCGCCGCCCAGGGGAACCCAATGGCGCCGGGGAAAGACCAATTTCGTCACTGGCGACGTGCGAACTCCGTTCTCCCCGAGGACTTCCCTTCCCTTCGCCAAACGCCATCGACCATCCACAAAAAGCAAGACCAAATTTGACCATTTTCGCGCTGTGCCTCCCCACCTAAAAGGCGTCCTGCTGACTAGTCACACGCACAGTGATGACAGTTTTCCACACCCAACCATTAGAGTGGGCTTGCCCATTTTGGGACTCCCAATTCACGACACACGACTCGAGAACTATACTAGAATACTAAATATATTTGCTATATGCACATACCTATCTATGTACGGTTAGTTCTCTGCTAGCGATCATCGGTCTTCACCAATGTGGGAGGCGTGGCGAATTCGCTGAAATTTGCTCTCGCTCTGCCGCCTCCCAGATACCACTCTGTTGTTAGTCGGAGTCCTTCTCGCTCGCTGTTTTCAATTGCAACCACGTGGGGACCGATGGTGACTGGCAGTGGGGGCCTGGGGGAGGAGGTGACGTAAATGAGGGAACACGGCCGAGTGGCGGGGAAAAGGCGGATTATTGAGAGGTGAGTCGAGTTCCGGGGAAAGCACTCGGCAGCCGTAATTCTGTCCGTTCGCTTTTCTGCTGGACGAGTGTCCCCAACCGAATTTGTAATAATAATTTTCCCTCTACAGAGCGAACAAACCACAAAACAAGTACTACTACCATTTCGAATTTCGCCCAATTGCTTACGCAAATTGCACAGCCAATAAATGCTCGACCGTGACCTGATGATGTTTGTGCAGCAGCAGGAGAATGGCGGTGGCGGTGGACGAGAGCGTGCCGACTCGGTGGAGCAATTCTTCGCCGCACAACGCGGCGACCAGGGCATCTGGGGCGAACGCAGCGGCAGCCGCAGCGACAAGGAGCAGAGCCAGAGGGGTGGCGGAAGGCGGAGGGAGAGGGACGAGTGTCGAGAGGCGGAGATGGACACGGGGAGGGGCACTCCCGCGGAAAACAAGAACCCGGAGGGGGAAGTCGGAAACAGCCGGAGTCAGCAGTGTGTGCTGGTGAGCAGCGCAAATGGATGTGCCATCCTCAACTTGGCGAATCGGTTCAGATGCCGCTCCCCTCGTTGGTCGACGCAGCGCCCAACCCGAGTGCCCAGCGCTCTCTGCTGCTCCAGAAACTGCGCCAGTGCCAGCACCCGATCAACTTTGCGAGCTGCTCTTCGTCGCAACACGACAAGGAGGTGAAGGGTGACGCACTCAGGGAGCTGTGCGAGTTCGTGGCCGTGGGCGGACAGCACGTTGCGGGGATGCTCGCCAGCGAGGAGGTGCAGAGCGAGATGTTCCGCACGGTGGAGACGAATTTGTTCAGGTCGGCCGGGGACTGATTCTACAGTAGGCCATTCAGATTCAGATACCCTCCCTCCCTCCCCTTCCATCCCCGTCCCGTCCCCCTTTTACTAATTGCCCTTTTATCGCTCATTTATCACACAAATTTTAGTCCTTTTCTTCTCATCTTCTTAGTATTAAACTGTACAGGCCAAAATCAAAACAACTCCCTTCTCGAGGTGATCTCTCCCCTCTTCGGGAATTGCATCATGTGGGCACACATTCATCACAGAGGCTCCGTACTTTGTGCACCGTTAAAGACAATAATATTCAGGGCATTGCCGCCGAACAAATCCTCGCGACGGGATGACGACCCGGAGGAGTTGTTCCTCAACGGCGGTCTGTCCGCACTGGGCAGCGCAGCACTGGACACGGCCTGGCCGCACATTCAGCTCGTCTACCGACTGCTCCGGTCGCTCACAGAGCACATGGACATTGAGCAGTTGCAGCGGCACGTTGACGGACCGTTTGTGGGGCATCTGCTGCAGCTGTTCCACGCAGACGATCCACGAGAACGCGAGCAGGCCAAACTGGCGCTGTACGCCATTTACGCCCGCCTAGTGGAGCGTCGAGCGGAAATCCGAAAGCGAATGGGGCACGCACTGTTGGCACACACCTTCGAGGGAATGCCCTTCAACGGGGCAGACGAACTGCTCCAGATCCTGGGCGACATTGTGAACGGGTTCAACGTGCCCCTGAAGGAGGAGCATCGGCACTTCTTCCTGCGCGTTCTGCTCCCTCTGCACAAATCCCCGTCCTTCTTCGCCCTGTTCGCCAAACTGGCCTACTGTGTGGCGCTGTTCATCGAGAAGGACCCGACCCTGGCCAGCCCCACGGTGGCCGCAATGCTGAAGTACTGGCCGCGCAAATGCAGCGCCAAGGAAGTGCTGTTCCTCACCGAGCTGGAGGAGGTGTTCGTCCGCATCAGTGCCACTGAGTTCCGCGTGGTGGTGGAACCGCTGTTCCGCCAATTGGCTAAGTGCGCGACAAGCCAGCACTTCAAGGTGAGAGAACGATGAGCAGCTTAGAAACCAATGCATCATTATCGCAGGTGGCGGAAAAGGCCCTTCTCTTGTGGAACAATTCGCACGTGCTCGCCCTGCTGCAGCCGAATTGTGAGCGGTCACTGCCGATCATCTTCCCCGCACTCTACCGTGCCTCGCAAGGCCACTGGAACGACACCATTTCGGCGCTGGTTTTCAAAACGCTGAAGACCCTGATGAAAATGGACGGGGGACTGTTCGATGAGCTGGTGATGAACTACGAGTCGGAGATGCAGAAGCGCAGGAAGAGACGCACGGAGCGAGAGGAACTGTGGCGCCGACTCAGCAGTGCGTTGGAGGAGCGAAGGCAGATGGACGCGGAGAATAGCGGAGACGAAGACCAGCAGCAGTACGCTTCGACGAGGCAACTCGCTGTCCTCTGATTACTATATTTACAGCTGTGCCGGATTTGCTCATCTTGTCCCAAATTTGCATTTGAACGACAAACGCGTGTTTTTGTATGATGAATTAATGCGCGACTTTTCTTCCACATTCCATTTCACAATCGTTCGCTCCGGTTCAACCCCACATTCACTCTCTTCCCGGTAATTATTTGAGTCAGTATTCCTATAAGCTCACAGTCGCCACATACCTCATTAATCAATAATCATTATCGTCGGTCCCTAGACAACAATTCAAAGATAACTTATGTTTTGTAATCTTCAAAATGTACTATTTATTAACGTAAAACATAAATGAAATGGAGACCTTCAAATAAAACGAGTCAAGCAAAAAGCCACATTTTGGCGAAGGCAAAAATGACAAAAAATCATTGTAATGAGCAAGCGGCGAGCGCTTGGGCGAGCATGGGTCTCAGTGTGTTCATTAAGTCGTCGATTTTCTGGTTCAATTCCGCAGTGGAAAGTGTTTTGCTCGACGGTGGGAACAAGGCCGCCGCTGTGCTCCTCCTCCTCCCGCTGTTGGTCCCCTCGTGCTCGTTCCTTCTCCCGTCGTGTGCCGCACTGGCCTGGGCCGTCTTCAGCATGGCCCGTTGCAGCTGGAACATGCTCATCGCGCGAAACATGTCCTGCACCGACTCGCGGTCCAGCCCGGGGATCGCCTGCAATCCGGGGATGTGTTCTGCCTGATTCGGACGCCCTTACGTTTGTCTGGTCCAGGTCCAGGGCGTCCAGTCCGACGAGCGGCTGTTGGAAAATGGCCAGAATGCGGACCATCTCCTCGAAGAGCACAATGTGGAACTCTGTGGGCGAAGAGTTGTCCACGAAGAGTTCGTAAAGGAGCAACACCGCCTGGCGCAATTCGGCTTCGGACAGATGGCGCTTGAAAGTGTAGAACTTGTAGAGCAGCACCAACTCGGAGCAGTCGACGAACTGTTCCGCCAGTGACTCAAATACGCGCATCTGGCCGATTTGGTCGGCCGAAATTCCGCCCTGCAGGATGCGTCTTGCCACTCGCACAGTCAGCTCATTGTTCTGCATCCGGAGGGCCCACCCCAGTGCGCAAGACAAATCGTTTTGGCGGCAAAATCTCAAATCACGAAAAATACATAACATTTCCAATTTTGACTCCTTACTTCAAAGCCAGCGCTCGGAGTATGTCCTCTTTGGCCGCCCAAAGTTCGTGGCGATCGCACAGAGTCAGCAGCCGCTCGGCCATTTTTACGTTCCCGTGGAAGTTCAGCTGGGCTACAATCTGATCCAGAGTTTGGTTGGCGTTCTCGTATTCGCTAGCGCAAATATAGTCAGGCGCGATCTCCCAAAGCTGGTCGTTCTGGAACAACAGCTGCGTGTATTCTATCAACAGCCGAGACCGCAAGTCCAGTTCCGCAAGTTCTCTGACAGGCTAAATACATCGAAGCATGTCAAATGAATGTCGTTTTTCTAAAATAGACCTCGCCGAATAATGGCTTCTCCGCGTGCGAAGGATTAATGAAGTTTGGGTCGTGAAAGTGCAGCAGGTCGACCAAATGGGTGGCGAACCAAAATGCGGATTGCCCGCCGCTGCAGATTAGTTTCAAGGCTGCGATCAAATCCAGTTCCAGAATGCTCAGGATGGTCTGCTCCATTTGCGGCAGTTGGTGGCGTCGGATTCCGAGCAACGAAAAGAAGTTCTCTATCACTTTCGGAGTCTGCTCGCCGCCAATGCCCGGGTAGAAGTAGAGCATAAACGCAGGCAGGACCTCGAACCAGTTCGGGCGAAAGAGGTCGAAGTACTTCTTGAATGTTCCGCGGTCACCGATCAGCAACGAACAAATCACGCCCAAATTGTCGTGCAGGCGGAAAAGGTGCTTTTGAGTTATCAGGTCACGAACTTTCTGGAATGAATATCCGAGCACGTTTCGGTAGTAAACTGTTGTTACTTTCTGTACGGCCAAGAATTCCTCGCAGCTGGAGCGATCATGCATGAAGAGGGCCGCATTTGCTGCGTTCAGAATTCTGACCATTTTTGCCAATGTTTCGTCGTTTTTGTATTCAGAGTGGAATTGGAGAAGTGTGGACACTGATGGGAAATCAGCGCAGAGCGCTTGACGGATAACAGCATTCCAGTACGACTCATGCGTCTCTGGGCGTTCTTGCTGCACCAAATCCTCCATGATCGATCCGAGGAAGCTGGTCTCTCCCATCCGGCCCTCTTGCGCACTCGGGATAATTGATTGCGCCGACGGGAAACATTCACGAGCCCATTCGAGCAAATCAATGACAATAAGATTGTCTGAACAGAGTATTATAACATTTTCGTCTTTAAGTTTGCAGTCTACGTGATGGTCGAATTGAGGCTGCTTCGACTAATGACCAGAGCAATTCGACGGAGCACAATTCTTCACCCAAGTGCTGAACACTTTCCTGGGATTGGCCTTCAGTGTATTCTGCTTGTTCGAGCATTTTTATTGCGCGCTTAATTGCAGACCGGTACCGTTTGCTAAGCATTGCAGCTCTAAATAAACCGCTATTTCATATGCTTTAACTTATCACGAACCCTTCCAAACGTATAGTTACGCCGTGAACGTTTTGAGCGATTGAACGACCCTTGGTGAAAATACCTGAAAACTCTGCAGTATTCATAAATCGTAAAATTGACAATTTTTTGTACAGTGAAAATCGTAAAGCAGACATTGATGGACCGGATGTTGATGCTGAGACGAATTAATTTGATGATGATAGGTCAAGCTTCTTACAGCGATTCCATTGCCCACGCCGAATGCAAACGCCATTTTTAATTTTTTCTTAAATTTTAAAACTGCATTCCTAGTTGGTTTGGAAAATCTGAACCTATTTTATAAATAGATAATTCGATACTTTATAAATTAGATAAAGTCAATAGGTAACTGTTGGTGAAACACTCAACTCAGCACTGTGGTGTTGACCTTGGATCATTCGCTCAGATAACTGATGACCTAAGTAAAAGAGATAATATTTTTTTCCCGCAAAATGTATTTTTTTCCCGCAACTAATTAATATATTTTTTTTCCCGCAAAATGTATTTTTTTCCCCGCAAATT
>VAHH01000703.1:0-22165 GCA_013357305.1 Radopholus similis | reverse complement strand
GTATTGCACAAAAGATTCGAGAAGTTCTAGTCGCTTGGGGGATCCCAAATGAAAAGTGTGTCGCTTTTGTCCGGGATGGTGGGGCTAATTTCAAGAAGGTTAAAAGGAAGCTCGAAACAGAAGCATCAACCAGCGGTTTTTGTTTAAAAATGCTCAATAAGTAAAATTAAAAATTAAGATTCTATCAAACCCAATTTGTGGTCCGAAATTAACGTGTATTGGACCATGCGTCGTGTTGATATCAAGAAGGATCTCCTCGAGTTCTGGGAGGAGAATCACAAGCAATTTCCTTTGTTGGCCGCGGCAGCTCGGATTTATTTGGCAGCACCTGCCACGAGTGTGGCCAGCGAACAGGTTTTTTCAACGGCACGCGATGTTTACAACTATCGGCGTTCATCACTTGAACCAGACAAAGCGGAAATGCTGGTCTTTCTGAAGCGATCTCTTCCCCAACTTCACTACAAATATTGATACTCCGATAATCGATACTTGATACAACGTCGCAATATTGATACAAAATCGCTGAATTTTATGTTCTTCATATAGTACAATGAAACTTTAAAAAAAATCCTGCATTTTTATGATTTTTGGGAAATTACGGATTACGGCTCCCGTTACGGCTTTTTAAAAAGCCGTACCGTAAAAAAGCCGTAATACGGCGGAACGAATTTCTGAAAAAAGCCGTACCGTAAAAAAGCCGTAATACGGTCGTAATACGGAAAACCCGGTTACTCCGACCTCTAATAAAAAGTCGTTATTTTGACTTCAAACCAAGCTAGAAATGTTTTTTTGTGCTTTTTATACGTTTTTAAGTGTCCGCAAAAAATATGGGATCCCATATTTTTACTGCCCTACTGATAAATTTGATCCTTGATCTCTGAGCGGATTTGTTTGGAGAGTCAGATTTTAAATAAAATATTCGATAAATAAATCTGACTGATCAAACGACTCTGATCTGTACAAATTCTTTTTTAAGTGACTCATTAAAACTTTTGTTTATCTCAGAAGAGTGTTTTGTTGATTTATTGTAGGCCATTTGCATCCAATACATATGTAAAATGCATGCGAAATCTATTCACCAGTTTGAACATTTTTTGAAGCAAATGAAAGTGCAACTCATCAGACATTTTGAATTGTGACGCAAATCCTTTATATTCAATGATGGCAAAAAGACTGTTCCCGCATGATCTATTTCTACAAAAAAGTATGGCCATATGGTTGAGAAAGAAATCAAATGCATTGACTATTGTAAAAAATGTACACTTTTCGATTTGACGATAAATAAATATAAGTATTAAGTAGATATGCATTGGGGACCTCTGCATCATTCGCCACCTTCCATTGTCTCTGTCGTGAATGCCAATTCCATTATTTGGGGCCTATCGATTGAACGAGTGAATATCATATGTATGGATTTGGGACACCAATTCCACGCCTCCTCACCGCTGTTTTATACAAACCCATTGCATTTTCTGCGTAAAATGATTCATTATTTTTTTTAAATTGTCTAAAATGGTTCTATTCACTTTGGCCGCCCTGTTGTGGGCCTCCGTCAAAGTGGCCCTGTGTCTGGACTACAGGTTGCGTGTGCCTCCGCCTCCGGTGCACCGCTGTGCCCAGCAGACCAGCAACGGCCAGTGGCGACTGCGGCCCTCGGCCACCATGTGCGAGGACGAGCTGCCGCTGGCCATCTGCGGGGCGGTGTTTGTGCGCCAACAACACCAACAGCAGCAGCCAGAGCTACGGCCGCCTGCCTGCGACAACCAATGTGGGCTGGGCATTCGGAAATATCGAAATCAAATCAATTCAAAATTTTAATTTTCAAATCAATAAAAATTTTCAACTTAAATTCGATTAAATTCTGAATGAAAGAAAATTTTAATGCTTAAATCATTGTGCAATTTGATAGCTTATAATTAATGGTGCATTCAAAATTTGAAGCTCTTTTCCCCGTATTCACCTCCACGAATCCCAACGGATTCATGATAAAACCATAATAGTGGGCCATCGATTTTTGAAGTCATAATTCAAAATGGCGAGAGGGAGTCCAAAGTATGTATTTTTACTTTCGATTTGATAATTTTGTGCTCTGCCAGGGATCCAGCCGTTGGCGCACAAGTGCCGGCGCTCGTGCGGGACCTGTTGCGAGTTGGGGCGCTTCTCCAACTGTCAGAACAAACGCAAGCGGCACCATCAGAGCCCACAGAACCGGGAACAATTTGCTCGTTTTGCAGCCAGCACAGGGCAGCACTCAGTGGACTGCGACCGCATCCACGACTTGGCCCACAAGTGCAAACAGACCAGCGTCTGGCATCCGGTATTAGACGATTATGACGTTTTACTAAGACTCCTTTACAACTCATAAAATATTTTGAAAAAAAAAGAAGTTGATAAAAAAGAGGTTGATTAATGCACCGGATTGGCTGCAATTTCCATTCTTTTAATTCAAGTAGTCACATTCGACAAATATTAAATATTTGTGCCAGATCCTGATTGAACATTGCGCCTCCAGTTGCGGCTTGTGCGAGGAGGCGGCCAAACTGGAGGAGCGGGAGCGCACCAAAAAGCACGAATCGGACAGTGGCGAGACCGGCAACTGGACGCGACTCATCCCCAGGGGTTTGGGGGCAAATATTTAAAAATAAAATATAATGTCTGATGGATATTTCGCACTCGGAACAATGTTTACGGGTTTGTGCATTGCCCTTATTTCGTTTGTATTTGCCGAGTGCGTCCATTCAAATACTCTTCATCATTCCATTTTCTTATATGGGATCCATTTGTTGTGCCCTACCTATTTCCCGTCAATTTCTCTATTCACTCAAATACCCAGAGAATGAATTCGCATTTTCACTTTTCAGTGCGGGACTGTCGCAATGCGGAATCGGACGCCTACTGCAACCATGCCCAGCGCCTGTTCCGCTGCCACGAACCGGTCCCTTAACACAACAATGGACTGAACTAAAAATGGAGAGGGATTTGGTTTTTCCAGAAGATTCACCGGCGCTGCAACAAAATGTGCGGAGTGTGTTTCCCCCTGGATGCCGAGTGCAAGGACAAACATCCGAGAAAGTGGGCGCATTTTTGGTTTATTCAAAAATGGTGATCTGGATTGATCAAAAAAGTCACTGATCTGTGGGAGTCTGGATCAATCAGTGCTATCTAAAATTGATCCCCAATGAAGATGAGAGAAGAAGAAGAAAAAGTAAAAGAAGAAGAAGAAGAAGGAGGAGGAGGAGGAAGAAGAAGGAGGAAGAAGAAGAAGAAGAAATTGGAAAGACAATGGATTGAGGAGAGACTCCTGAGTCAGGCGGTGGTCTCAGTAGGGTTCAAGAGTGAGACAGAGTGAACGCATTTTGAAAGCATTTTCATGCCTTAGATCCAGATGGAGAGCCCAATCAATCGATGGTGGCCAAGAACATTTTCTGTGCCCATTGCAGGTGCAAAGTGTGGGCTCGCAACGGATTCTGTGCACCCGACTCGGAACGACACCCGTTGGCCGCCCAACTGCACTATTGCGCCAAACGGTGCAGACTGTGCCGGACACGGGGGAGTGCCTCCACTGCAGATGGGACAAGGAGACGGCACACCCTGTGAACAAAACAAAACACACACACTTTTCAATGTTAGGAGATTATTGAAAAACTATTCATAAAATTTAAACATTTTATGTACCACGCACTCTTGTTAATGCAAATTTATTGTATGGGTTCAAAAATTATTTG
Organism: Radopholus similis; assembly: GCA_013357305.1. Taxonomy (NCBI): domain Eukaryota; kingdom Metazoa; phylum Nematoda; class Chromadorea; order Rhabditida; family Pratylenchidae; genus Radopholus; species Radopholus similis. Next base: position 18,440 of record VAHH01000703.1, on the reverse strand, counting down.
TGGCTTTGCCCATTGGCGATTTTAATTTGCTAAAAGTAGTTTTCAACCCCGCAACATCATCAGCCATTCAACCAACCAATTATTGTGTGCCAATTGGCCATTTTTCGGTTTGGCGCACAAAATGAAACAAATAAATGTTGGGGCTCTGCCCGAGGGAAGTGCACTCTCGCAAATGGCCAAATTTATTTTCAAATAAATTTAAATTTGTCGAAATCCAAAAACATAACTTTGAGATTCCCATTTTCCCTGCCGAATAATCGCTTTGTTTGTGCCTGGGCAATTTTGGTTCGCCAAAATTGGCACTTGAAATTTGCAAAAAAGCAACGCCGAACACAACCAAATAAATGACTCTTGCCGCCGGACTGCAATTGGCGCCCTCTCTGGAGGCGCCAGACCCGCTGCTGGAGGCGAAGAGGGCGCGGGAGGCGGGCGACAAAATCCGCGCCAGCGTCGTCACCAACGGGTGTGGCAACCGATTGTTTGTTTGTTTTTGTCTCCCCTTTGCTGGCAAATGACCGCTTTTAGTCCGAACCAAAATAGTATAAGCGAATTGCACTGTTTTTTATTATAAATCCGAATCCACCCATCCACCCATCCAAATTGGTCGAACAGGCAATTTGCGTGTTTCAGTTCCCCGACTGGTCCAGAAATGCTAATCCAAGAACGCAAAGTAAAAGACAATGTGGAAGTGGAATGGCCGGCACTTCCGATTTCCAATGCTTCCCATGACCCCTCTCTGGCCTCCCCTGTTCCCAAGCACAGAGGCCATTCCCCCGTTTTGCTGTTCAACCAGCAGCCCAAATCAACCCTCAATCCAGAGGAGGCTCCACTTTCAGTTTTTAATCGCGAATGCCGAAAACTGAAATAATGAATCAAATGCAAGTGAGGCTAAGGTGAACCGAATGGGAGAGAGACTACGCTATGTACAATACATATGTAGAGGGCAGAAACAGAAAAGTCCAATCCCAAAACGACGCACAGTCAGCACACTTTTCGTTTTTCTTCAGTGCTCACAAATAGCACTTTCCTTCTCTTTCCTTCACTGTTTGTGCGGAGCAGGGAGTCCGCCAGCCAATTGTGCCCATTTCTCGAATATTTCCTTCATGCCCGTCATGGCGTCCACGTGTCCATTTGACCGGTCCAGTCTGGCCATGTCCTTGCCAAATTGCTCATGGCCCATTCCGTAGCGTTGAATTTCCCCGAAAAAACTTTTAAACGCCTCATTGAATTTTTTGACGAATGCCGTGTGCAAATTGTTCAGCGACTCTTTGACAGGCTCAAAGCTTTGCTCGTCTTCGATATGCTAAAATGGCAGGCAAAAAGGAAAAAAGCATTTCATGCGCCAAATAAAATTTATAGGAAAAAGGTTCTTTTAAGCGCTGCAAAAATTTGGCGATTTCTTTTAGGCCGCAAATTGGATCTTTTTTAGGCACCAAAATTAGAACTTAGAATTTAGAACTTAGGCGAAAGCTTAGCCTAAGCGTAAGCCAAAATGAATCAAAGACTCAGTCCGCTGCCTCAAATTATTATAGCTAACTCAGCGCTTATCACGAGCGAATTAAAATTATTGGGCAGATCTGACAAATACCGGACAAACAAACTTATGACATGTCAAATACCTACACACACCAATCTTAGCTAGGTTTAGGCTTTCATTTTGACATGCCAAAAAGTCATAACTTTGTCCCAAATTGGTCAGATCGAGCTCTCGAGATGCGCGAAAGAGCTAGTTAATATATACTTATTTGCCACTCTTTATTTTGAGTGGAGAAGCGTCAAAATTTAAAAAATTCAAAAATGGCCACTTGTTCCACTGCGTGCGCCAAATGTTTGTAGACGGTGGCGTAGTAAATGGCCACCACCGAGCCCTTGGACTTGAGCCACAACTGGGCCACGTGGGCGGGCACCGCCTTGGTCAGTCCGTTCGCGTCGTGCATTTTGTCCACGGCCGCAGCCCAATCGGCCAACCGGATCTCGGCCAGCACACTTTTGGCCAGTCCTTGGTAGATTTTGGCCAACGCACTGTCCTCGGGGGCCAGCACCGACTTTGCCCTTTGTTCCATCCCGCGCATTTCCCTCTGCGCACTTTCGTCCAACCCATCGGTGCCTTTTTGCGCCAAAAGATTGTACACCACCAGCGCCTTTTCGTCCACAATTTCGTCGGCCAACTGTGCACCCAGTTCAGCAGAAATTGCGTCAGCGCTCCAGGGAATGGAGCTGGGCGCCAGCGTTGCATCGATTATTCGGGCGATTTGGCCCGCGTCCAGTTCGCCGATGGAAATGGTGTGGACTGGAGAGGCGGCACAGCAGCAGTGGAAGTGGAACACAACTGCAGGGGAGAAATCCTGGACTGTGAAGTGTCATCAAGGAGCCCAAAACAGATTTCTAAATCTACTCATGTTCAGCGGCACTCCCCATTCGGGGGCCACCAAACATCAAATCATCAAATCAATGCGGCCAAACAGATTTTTGGTGCCACTTTAAAGCTCATTTTTTTGCCTTTTAAAGTTTGTTGAAAATGAAACAACCTTAAAATTGAACACAGTTACGATTTTTTGAACCAACTTCGGTTGAATTTTTGAAACAAAATTGCTTAGAATGCAAAAACGAACGTGAAATGGACAACACTGCCAGTGCTGCGACTGGTGGACTGCAGAGCAAAGCCATTGTGAATAAAAAGCTGCGAATGCCAATCAATTTGGGTGCTTTTGGAGTGGACCCATTCGATTTAAATATTTACATGGATGGCCCTCATCACCCATAAATGTGTGATCGCTGTGAAGCGAACATGTGTTGAAGTGGGGTGTGTGATCTGGTCGAAGTGAAGTGGTCCATTCCCCCGCCCAACCCACCATCATCATGATTCATGAGCCTTTGTGATGACAGTGCCAGTGGCCTCCATGACTTGTCAATGGTATTATTAAAGCGCTGTTTGGATTAGTTGTTTCTTTTCCAAGTCCCCCCCCCCCCCAATTGTTGACATCAATTGGGCCGCCAACCTCTCTATCAAAATCATTTGGATTTTCTCAAAATTGGTGAGAAAATGTGTTTTTTCTGGCACTTCCTTTGGTTCCCGGGAAACTGGGCACCACCCACCCTGGGGGCCTCTGGACCACCACCACCAACATTGGCTGGTGGGTGGATGCGTTCGCAATGCTTTTTAATTCCATTTCCATTTTCCCTCCCAAAAAAGGGGACATCTGACTCCGCGGAAGCGGTGGCGCCACCACATGGCGCAGATCATCCGCATGGAGGAGTCGGCGGACGAGGGCCAGACGGGCGGACTCTTACACAACGTGCGATTGGCACTTCCGCACGGTTGAGGACAAAATCTAAAGAAATTCGAAGAACCCCCAAATTGCAGTGGTGATCTTCTCTTCGACCATCGTCTACAGCGTTGTGGGCGCAATTGTGCGCACCTCTCTGACTGGGGAATTCGTAATGGGTATTTGTTTAGATTTTCCAACGATTGGAGCAGCCCTTTGAAGTGCTCCACCTCCAAAAGCATTCCCTGGCCATTTCGCAAGCACAGGTCAACGAATAAAAATCCAATTAAAAATTAAATCAATAATCTAATTTATACTACTACTTAACCGTTCAGAAAGCAGTTATCCAGCTGCGCCTAACCGCAAATGGATCTCAGCACCCTCTGACCAATGGCACTGTGGGCTCAGCAATCGACGAACTCATTCGCGTCTCGTTGGAGGGTATTTTTGCATAAATTAAACAAAGCAAAATATATTCGACACTTCACATAATTGGCACAGCCTTCGAGGAGGGCATCCACGCGGACGAGTTGTTCCCGTTGGTGGGCTAATAAAACACCCACCTATTTGAAGCTATATTTTTGTAGCGCGTCTACAACGGCACTGGGGCAGAGCAGATGCGCCACGCCAAGTGGAACTTCCACTCGGCGCTGTTCTTCACCGCCACTCTGCTCACCTCCATCGGCTACGGCAATCTGGGTGAACAAATGAATACTTATGCACATGAACATTTGGATTAAAAATGTGTATGTTGCAGCTATTAGATAAGATTGGCCGCTAAAATAAGATTTCTCTGTTAGTTGGAGAGGAAAGAATGAGAGAGTGTAGAGATATGTTTGTTGTGGTTAGAGAAAAAGAGTAAAGAAAGAGAAAAGACAACGTTGGCAGGGCCGATCTAGGTAATTTAGCGGCGACATATATAATTGTGTTTGAATTGAACAAAGGAAAAAAATTAATTAAATTCATCAGGAAGGCTAAAATATTCAATTTCTATTTTTATTTTGGGTCTAGAAAAAGAGCTTGGACAACAATTTGACTTGTTTTTCGGGCAAAGAACAATCACTGGTTGTGATTTTTGGGTTCCAAATCTAAAAAATAGAATATTTAGTAATAAGTATTTGAGCGAGAATTTCGAAATATATTTGAGTGCCGATTTCGCCGCTGGGGCGCATTTTCTGCGTTCTGTACGGCTTCCTGGGCATCCCCCTGACGCTGATGAGCATCGCGGACGTGGCCAAGTTTGCGGGGGACCAGATCCTGGCGGCCGAGGGCTGGATGGAGGAGCGCATCCGCGGCAAGGAGCAAATGGAGACCGAACGCGAGAAGCGCCGCGCCCTGGAGCACCAGGGCGGAGGACTGTTCCGCGTGGCCGGCACCTACACAAAGGCATGGAAATTACAATTAAAAATTATATTAAAAAATAAGTAAAAATATTAAATGTTTAAAGTAGACAGGCACACCAAATGGAAATTAATATAATAATTAAACATGCATTTTTAAATAAAAATAAACAAATTAAATATGTATTATTTTTAAAGTTTATTGTTTTAAAAACTCCAAATTCCAATCTATAGTTTTGTGATTTAATTTAAATTTGTTTATTTTTCAAAATCCCTTTTGCCCCGTTTCCAGATTTTTGTGCTCTCCCTGCTGTTGGCCTACATGCTGGCAATGGCCGTCATCTTCTCGCGCATCCAACGCGACTGGGGACTTCTGGAGTCGCTGTACTTCACTCTCATCACTTTGGTCTTGGCAATTTAAGCACATTTCGATTGGAAATTAGATTATTTTTAAAGGTGACCATTGGTTTCGGCGACTTTTGTCCGGCCGCAGAGCCGGAGGGCGAAGGCCACTACGGCGGCTGGATTCTGTTCATCTTTGTGGGCCTCACCCTGTCCACACTGACCGTGGACCTGGTCGGGTCCACCTACATTGACCGTAAGGAAAATGGGAAATTGCGTTATTAAAATTGGTAAGTAGTGTAATTAGCATCCATCGCAAAATCAAATTTAACTATTTTTTTAATTCAGGAATTCACACACTTGGACGCGGCTTCCATCTGGGATCATTTCTGACGATGTGAAAATTGAAAATTTATTTAATTAATTTGCACAAGTTCAAGAGCATTAATTAAATTTACCCTTTTCTGGCCGATTGCCGAAGGAAAGATTTTTCATTAAATTAATTGTTTTCATTCTTAAACCAAACGTTAGGCTCAAATTGGGCCGTGGCGAGTGCCCCGACTCGGAGCGGGTGCTGCGCCAGCTGCACCGGGGCGCCTACATCCCGGCCGACTTCAAGCTGGTGATGAATGATTGAATAGTTCCCTGAACAGATGGTTTCAATTTTGTTTTGGATCCCGTACATCGACCTGTTCGCGCGGCCCTCCCAAGAGGCGGAGGTGCTCAGCAACGGCGTCTTCTCCACTTCGGCGGAGCGGAAACCCGAACGGAAGACGTCCGTCTGGCGGAAGTTCTCCGCCAGACACTGAAGAAGAAGCCCATTGGGGGACTTTAATAAAAAACACTCAACCATTTGGACCCCATCCGGTCTTCGTCTGAAATTGTCGCTTAAAAAGGCTTGAGTTGGAGCAATTTCGGCTGGACTGAGAGTTCTGTCTAAGTAACTCTTTCCTAGATGGTGTTGACTCATAACTTCATAAGTCTCATAGAAATCAGATTTGACCGCGAAATCCGAGATTGGACTCGCAAAGTGCAAATGAACAATGCACATTCTCTGCACATCGATGCCAAAATTGGGCCGATGCGGAGGAGGCCCAACACCCAAACAAAATGGAATGGTGACAGCAGCGCTCTTTGGGTGTTTGGGTACGGACGGGTACGCGTAGAGAAGCAAATGATGGCATTTCTTCTCTCCCCAATTCATGGAAACAACCGCACCACAACCAACGTACGGCTTTTGCGATTGGTGGTTCCCTTCCACTGGTCACCACCGCCTTGAGATCGTTCCGAATTCCCCCTTGTTGCCTCTCGTCACCACACCAAAATGAGATCTATTTGTGCAACAATTCTCTGGCATAAAATGAGCCAGATCAGCGATCGCAATTATCCATTCTGGCATTATTTCCAGAGCTTTCCTCTCAACTGAATAGATACTGATTTTGCTTCTCAGTGCCCCGAGGATTCACGAAAATGACCAGTGCCATCCCAACTTTGCTCGCTTTGGTGACGCTCTTGCAGCTTTTTGTTGCGTCGTCGAACGTGTTTGCAGCCGATGTGGCTGCCGAAGGCAAGAAAGGATTTGATGGCATTTTGAATTTTGGTTTTCCAGTTTTTGGAGCGGCTATTCTCGGACAATTGGAGGCACTGGCTAGGAGTGCCAAGATGGAGGAAGCGGAATACAAGCAGTTTCCGCTTCAGATCCACAGAGTTCGCCAGGGATTGGCAGCAAAACGCGACGAGCGCCAAACATTCGAACGGGATAACGACGGCTGCTCCGGCCCGGAAGTGGAGGCGAAACGCGCCGAACTTGAACGAGAGTGCCAAGTGAGCAGGCGACAACAAACAATTGAAGCATTTGGGAAACTCTCGATTTTAAACTTTTACATAAAAACTATTTTCAAACATTCAACGTTTGCAGGCTCTCGAGGAAAAAGAGCAGAAATTGCTCGAACCCAACGTCAAATTCCACTTGGCCGCCGCCATTGGCACTTTCTGTGCCAGTTTCGCCGCCGGCGACTTTGTCCGCTACAACCATTTGCGCGCGGGCGTCCATTACCAGGCCAGACGACTGGGCATTTGGAATGGCGTTGGCGGGGACGCGGAGTCGCGCAGTCTGGTGGAGGCCTTCCACAGAGCGGTCGACGCCATCCACGAAAGGGTGCTGGCGCTGAAGAACGTCGTGGAGAGAGTGACCTATTTCTGAAAACAGAGCTGATGGCCGCTATTTTCGGTGTTTTGCGGTACTTTTTCCTCTGTCCCTCCCTGTTGGGTTTTTGATCCGGGAAACAACAATTTATGTAATGTTAATGTGCACTTACTATTTTTAATTTTTCCTCCTGCTGAATTCTTTTTATTGTCCTTTTTAAGTATAAAAACTGAGTGATAGGCATGATATTAGTTTGTGTGGGACTTAAACTGTGATCAGTGATGACTGATGATGGTTTGTGCACTTTTCCGTCCAGACTGCTGGAGCTGGGGTGCGGCATTGTCGTCGAAGCTTGAGCACCCAGTGCACGTAAACGATGAACAGCGGCAGCGGAGAGAGCGCAAAAGTGGTGTAAAGCGACGCCACAAATGGCTCCGCTCGGCCAAGCGGCGTATCGAGCGTCAGCGCAGTGAGCACACCAATTGCGGCGAGCACCCCAAGTGCGGTGGCGGCAATCCCATATCGGAGGAGGCCGCGACGCCAGCGAAGTGCACACTCCCGTACTGCTGCTGAGGAGGAGGAGGGCCCGAATTGATGGGACGCCACCGCCAACGTCTGAACATGGGGTGAGCATTCTGCAGACATTGGACATCCGTTGTGCACATTTTGATCACTCTCAATATAGTCCTGCTGATCACCACTGACCAAATCTAACGCCGTAATTAAATATCAAAATCGGATTTCTAACACACGATTGTGGTGTTGGCATTCTCCTTTTTCACTCACCTCGTCGATCAGAGCTTCAATTGCCGCCAATGCAAAGCAGAGTGTTTGTGTTTGACATAAAAAGAGGAGACAGATGCTTTTGCCTTCGCTGGTTGCCTTGTCCCAATTGAAATAAGCCAACTGCAACGCAAACATCTCCAACGGCACCGCCGCCCATGCGACGTAGTGCTGTGAAGTTTAATGGCGGCTATATAGGTATATAGGTATGTTTTCAGTTTTAAAAGTGCACTATGCATTTTTAGCCGATCTCAGTGGGTTCGAAAACTTTGAAAAACCATATTTTTACACGCAAATTTGAACCATGCGTTGCTGGACGACGACCATCTTCATCTGGCTCTGGCCGCCCACTGTTTGTTCACTTGATGGGATGGTTCCCACTTTTGTGGGTGCACAGCAGCACAAAGCGGCGCCGCCCTATGGCCAAATATTTGCAAAAAAGGACGATTTCAGGAATGCACGGGATTACAGAGCACAGCCCATTTGCTGCGTTGGAATGTAATGGGTAATGGTTAATGGGAGACTCTGAAAATTGAAATCGGACACAATATGGACTGGTGGATTTGTGGATTTGGGGCAAACGCTCAGCAAACGACAACACCAATTGGACGCCACAACAATTGGACGCGAGGAGCAAAGGGGCTGATGCACCATGCAGTTTTGGGTCCAAGCTCCAAGCAAGACCCAACAACACCGCAATAAGCGGCAGAGGGGTCAGCAGAGAAAATCGATAGAGAGAGAAGAGAGAGGGAAGGCTTTAGGCTTTGGGCTGCTGGTTAGACGTTGGAGGGCGTGCTGTGGGGTGTTGGGAATGGGATGGGGAAGGGATGGAGACTGGAGAGGGAAGTGGACAATGGACAATTATATTTTCTCTCTGCTTATTGCCGCCAATCGCACAACTCGAATGTCGAAAATTTATGAATTATGATTGTACACAAATAAAGTGTGTCAAGGGATGGACAAAAAATCGTCAATGTTAATTAAAAATTGAAATTTCAAATTCAATTTGATATTTGATTTATGCTTTTCTCTTGAAGTCTTGAACTCAACGTCGACATTTCGCCGCAGAAGAAAGATGTAGCGGCCACTGCCTACACTTGCGCTGATAACGACCCACCTCCACTTCCTCTCTGGCTTTGACTGGAGCTGAAAATAAAATATTAGTCCAATGCCCATACAAAACCACAAAAGGCATTTAGTTTGGCGCCTACCTCGACTCGTCCGAGTCGATGTGGTTCAATTGTTGCAACTGGATGCCCAGTCCCCTCTGCCAGCACTGCATCATCACCAGCTCCAACTTGGGGATGTTCTTCAGGTTCGGCCATAAGGATTCGTGCCATTCTGCCGTAGAGAAACAATTTGTCTTGACGAGGACGAGGCAATGCTCGAAAGGTCTCGGACTAAACCATGGCTGTTTGCGCTTGAAAAGGGCAAAGGATGCTTACCAAATGTCGTTTGATGAGTTCGGTGACTAGAAAAATAGAGATGGCCAAGAAAATGCTGGAGAAGCTGCTGTCGCGGATAGCCCTGGATTGAAGTCGGTGAGCGCGCACCTGGTAACAGCTTGGTTCCCGGGGTGAATTGGATTCCCGGTTGGATTGGATTGGATTGCGTTAGCGGCACCACCCGTGTGTGTGAGCACACGAGAACTCTTTTGGATTGGTCTTTGCGAATGCTTTGTCGGAAGAGTTTATTGATATCAATGAATTGATGATAAATGTATAAAGTGATGAATTGAATTGTGTCGTTGTGGATTGGTAATTTGGATTGAATTGGGATTGGAATGGAGTATATGGATGGAGTTGCTGACTGAGTGAAGTGAGTGTGTTGAGTTTGATATGAATGAGTGTGAGTGGGGAACGAGTCAATTATATAGGCATGGTCTGGGGCGGAGTGTACTCGGATATCTGATCTCTATCCTTTCTCTTCTCTTCCTTGGCCTCCTTCTTGGTGGTCCGCGCGCGTGTTATCGACCCGTCCCAGTGGTGCGTCGTCGATCCCTCTGTGCGTCGCGCTACCGATCCGTCCTCGCTGCGTCGCACCGGTGTCGCACGCTTGGTCGAGCGCTCTGCCGGTACCGTAGTCGACGTGCTCGGTTGCGCCTCGGTCACGTGCAGTGCTCGGACTCCGAGAGGTGGTTCGATCGTTCGTCGACTTTGTCGACAGCTGCCAAATGTAATATTTGGGAACAGAGTGAACTTAATGAATTTATTATACGCATGGAAATTATTGAGTTGCTGGGTTTCTTACCAACGTGCATCTAGGCACCAAAAATAACAGAAGAAGGATCGAAGTGTTAACCGGGAAGAATCCATCACTTCAGATGGATCCCAAGAAATTAGGAAAAATAAATTAATTTCGAGCGGCGGGATTGAACCCGCAGCACTCAAAATCAGTTCTCACTGCTGACCAGTTGAGCTATTCAGATGTGTTGTTGTTCGCAATAAGTTTCTTTTGAAAAAGTAATATTTTGTTTGCGTATCAAGGTATCAATTATTAGCGTTTATCCACAATAATCAAATTCGGTGGATGCTTTTTAAACTACCCATTCTGTATTTATTAATCTCTGGTTGCTGTGATCAACTTATTTGCTGATCTGATCCTGATCATCTGCTTTTAGCCATTCCCACTGATCTATATTTTATTGATAACTTGAATACCAAATCTAAACGCTTGATCAATCTCAATTGAGCCAACACACTTTTATATCTTTCTTGGGTTCCTTTTCAACTAAATTACGCCTTGGACCGTTCGGTAGAGATTCTCTTCACTGAGCGAGAACTTTGTTCATCAGCTGGACACGTGCCGTGGGGCGTGGGCCCAGTCGACTGGGTGCCGAAGGCGATGTAGACGGTGCCTGTAGAGCCCATTTTGAGTGCCCCAAGTGGGCTCAAATGACGCACCTTTCGATTGGGGGTACTCCATGAAGTCGGCCAACCTGCGCCCGTTAGGCCTTGCAGTGGGCCCCAGTGCCCACCAGGTCAAAACTTGGTGCTTACTCTTGCTATCAGATTTTTAATATGCGTGATGAATGCCGCAGTGGAGGGCAGCACTCCGAACACTCAGGGCTGTCTGGCGGCCCAGGGCTCCCCGACGGCTCCTTCCAGATCGGCGCCAACTTCAATTCTCAATTCCACCTTCCTTCAGCTGCAGCGGCTTCCGGCTGCCTGCATCTTTGGTGGGGCCGGGCCGCAGTCGGCGACCCCAAAAGCTCCACCCCAAATTTTGGACATTTTATATTCAAACTTGTGTCACAATTTAAAGCGCATTTGACGCTAGGCCAATGTGACAAAGCAACATTCAATAAAATACGTAGGCCATTTCATTTGTTCGGGTTCAATCAATCGCCAAGCAGAATCGGCAATACCGCTGGGGGCAATGTGTTGCGAAGGAAGCCCCGTTCGAACACCGAGTCCAGATAAGTGAAGAACGCGCGATGTTTGCTGCCGGTGTGGAACAGGGTTTCGGCGAGCGCCAGAATTTCTGCATAGCGCTTTGCACCGCCAAAATGGCCGTAGTTTGTCTGAAAAGTGCAAATGAAAGGGCAACAACATCCACACTTCAAAATGTGACTGATGAGGCGTTCAGCGTTCACAATAACATTAGGTATTTTCAAACAATATTCTGCTCTAGTTCACGCACAAAATCCCGTCAGGCGACACTCGAGGATCCACATATTATTCAGTTGGCTATATTTTAGGCTTATTAGAAATAATAATTAAACACCACTCATTTCCTACATCCCAATCACAATCAATTGTTGGTCCATATTTCCAAAGGGAGAGAAAGAGCTGTGGCTGCTGTGCAATTAAAAGCGCAATTATCGGTGGAACTCACCTGCAGACAATGCATCAAAACGCGTGCGTATCGCTCAGCCTCTCGTTGAAGCAAGCGCTGTCCTTGGAGCGAAAGTTCAGATGTCGCTGAAAATGTTCAATTTATTGTATAAACAATCATCTTCCAATGTAAATTCGGACCCGAATGAGCCAACACGATGGCGCGCAGCAACAGGAATTCCTCGGGCCTCATCTTCACCTGGTTGAATCTGCCCATTGGCTGGCGGTACAGTTGTTTGGCCAGCGATATAACACTGAAAGGGGAAATACCCTCGAGAAAAAAGGACACAAATTCAAATTTAATACTTTTGGTCATTGCATTGGCTGTGCAGCGAATATGGAACAATCAGGGCCCCTGGTGTGACCACCAGTTCGGAGTTGAGCTTCGCGGAATGGTAGCGCTGGTTCAGCCCGACCAGAGGCATACCGGTGTAGCTCATCAACCGTGTCTGGGAGTTGTTAACAAATCAACGGGAAAAGTGTCTAACAATTAATTCTAATATTATACCTTGTCGTTGATGTCGAGCTGCCCAAAAAAGGGCATTGAGCGAAACAAGTCCACCACTGCGATGCACTCGTTGATCAGGGCGTAGCGTTTTCTTGGTGGCTTTATGTTCTTGCTGGCCGCATAACTTTCGTTCAGATGGAACGGAATGCGAGGCCAAATTTTCTGAAGTACTTTAATATAAAGCGCGCCATTCAATGACCCAATACTAATTGATCGACTACCGTGATTCCCTCAAAGCGGTCCATTACTGCCAAATTCACGGACTGCAGCAGCTCCGCCATCGAAACAAATTGCTCCAGAATGGCGTCGTTTATCATGCGATTGTGCTCATTGAATTGGCCCAATCTGGCCTCGTAAAGCGCAAGCAAGTGCGCCCTGTTTCCGAACTTCTGTCAGTGACAAACTCAGGCGGATGCTCTATATCTGCTTGTATGGGTTCAACAGCAGCACATTGATCATTGCCTGTGTCCTGGGCTGAAGAGGAAAATTGCTGCAAAATTAAATCCATCGATTTTTGAATCTTGCCTTCCGATTCCGATGGCAAGTGTTCGTCCGCTTGTTTGTCATTCTGAATCCAAATAGGGATATCAAAACACAAACAGGTAGAGGCTTGTGCACCCTCACCCGGTCGAAAAACTTCTCGAATGCCCTTTTTCTGCGTTCTTCCAGTGCCTCAAAAAATCCCTGGTTCCGCGGCGTCTGCTCGATCATCACCAACTTGAAGTCCATTCCCCTGAAGAGACACCAGTCCAGACGGCAACTTCGACACTTTGTCATGTCTGAATCATTTGTAATATTACTCACAATACACTCTAAAACAAGAACACGAGACCATGCATTGAATTGGACGGTGCGTCGTGACGACACAAAAATTGGCGCTGTCCGACCACTGCGCCACGAAAGAACTGCTTGCAGCCTAAAATTGGGTGAATAATGAATTGATGAATGTTTTCGAAGAAGTGGGGTTGGTCACCGTCACAACTGAGCACACCGTAGTATTTGAATTTGGACGCCCTGGCTCCACAGACGACACACACAATCCGCGGCTTTGGACCCCTGACGTAGGATCTCTTTGCAGGCTTAATTGGGGCGCTATCCGCAGCAGCAGCAGACTTTGAGGAATCCATTCGCTTTTAGCAAATGGCGAGGAATAAAAGAATTTTTGCGAATCTGTAAAATGGTGTTGCGCAAATATGAAACCAATATAATTTTGTATCTATTCACTTAATTGCTCTCTACCTATTGATGTATTGATTAAGCTGGTACGCTAGATAAATGTGGAGAGGTTGTTGAATGGTATATTTGGAGTAAAATATAAATAATAAGTATATGCGTCCAAAAAATAAAAGGCAATCGATCAGATAGGTATTGATTGGCCAAATATTATCCGCAGTCTGCGGACTGAGTCGAGAGTCGGGAACGCACATTGCACATCCCTTCTAAATATGTACTGTCAAGGATTCCCTTCCTTGAACTGTATAGAATCCCAAACACCCATCTCGACAACGGTCAAACACGACCCCAAACGCAACCCTGGTCGTTTGACTTTATTGGGGGGAAACACACAGAAAATGGCAATGGGTGAACGAAAGACTGAACGACTGAACCCCGATCCCATGAATCTCTCCATATTTATGCGCTCCTTCCTCCAGTCGTGATCAAACAGGGCAGTGCAGCACTATGCTACAGCAATTGGAGTGAGAGCGACGATCACTGTTCACCACCAATAATCTGTCGTTCCCATTTTAGCCCCAGGAAAATTGGGCAGTGAATCTGAATATCATTTCATAAAAATAATAAAGCCCCCCCCCCACACACAAATGCTTTTCCGTAAGAATTGGCTAGATCGAATTGTAAATTTTATGATAATAAATGGGTTTAAGACGCCGCAATTGAACAGTTCTTCGGTACAATTCAATGCTTTATTCAGAAATGGTAGGGGATTCGTAATTAATTAGTAATTAATAAATATAGTTGGCCTAAGTTGGTGATTGATGTGATTGATGTCCAAACGATTGGATAGCCTTGCGAGTTAGTTCTATTAAAAAATAATTTGGATTTTCAACAGCAAAATCAACAACAGTGTGAATGAATATCCAATCCCGAGTGGACAATCAAAGTGTGGGAGCCTAGCAATAAATACAGTTTTGGGTGCTGAACCGCAATGTTTTAATGATCCGCTCTGTGGTTGCTTTAATTTGCTATTTGATTGATTTCTGGATTTAAGCTCAACAAATAAGATAAATTAAGTACCTAGTTCGTTTAAATTAAAAATTATTCGCTCCTTTTTTTGGCCCAAACAGGTGCCATTTTTGGTTTTAGCGGACCATCAAAACACCGCGGTGTTTTTCATCCTACTCATCAACAGTGGGGTAAAATGGTGTTTTGCCCTGCATATTTTAGTTGGGCAGCGGTTTGATCACCGACTTCACGTTCTTCTCGTCGCCCTCTTCGGCGGAGTAGGGCGGGATCTGGATGGGCGGCAGCCGCTTCCCGGTGTCCGACTCCTCCGCCGAGTAGGGCGGGATCTGGATGGGCAGCATCCCGTTCTGGGTGTCCATCATCCCTGTGGGTGGGCAAAAACATCACATTGGCATTCTGTAAAAATTAAAAAATGGGACAAATTTAGAATTTTGTAAAACAAAAAATAATCCATTTTTCTGTTTTAAAAATGGTGAATTTTCAATTAGTCATTGAAATAAAAATTAGGTTAGATTTAAAACTTTTGATTCTGAGTTTTAAACACATAAATATTATTAAAAAATTATTTATTTTTCAGTATTCCCCAAATAGCCCATGCCAACTGCTGGAAAGTATGTTTTTGCACAGAATTTATCGTTTGTTCCAAATCGAAATGGACAATCTAACGGAAGTGGAAATATCTATTTCTTTTTGTCCTTTTTGTTCTCTATCTGTCGCCTCCCCCGAAGGTCCCGGTCAATCCGGTTTCCGGAATGGAATATTGACTCCCCAATGAAGGTGCATCTAAAAACGGGGGCAGCGCATTATTCGGAGGTGATTTTGGCTCCCAATTCTAGTCGATTTCCATGTCAAAATAAAGGCTAGGGCCTACCCAAAATCACGAAAAATTTTAAAACATTTTTTCCGAAAAAATCGATTATTTAAAGTAGAATTATTTATATTTTTGGGGCTTAACTTGGAAAGAGAAAAACGTCAAGTTTAGTTGTCGGTGGAAAATTTAAATTAAAAAATTTAATATATAAAGTTTGAATTTCCGCGGACTCTAAAGACTGCTCTAAAAGTGTTGTTTTTGGGCGAAATAGGCCCAAAAGTATTTTTAGTACCTGAGACGCCGTATCCGCCGCCGCCTTGGCTGCCGCCGCCTCCGCCGCTCATTCCGCCGCTGCCACCCATCGAGGAGCCGTAGCCTTGGAGACTCATTGAAATTTGGAGCTATGCCCTCCCTCACCGCCCATGTCCCCGCCCCCTCCACCCATCTGCATCCCACCGCCCATCCCGCCTCCGCCCATTTCTGGAAAAGCATTTTGGGATAAAATAATGTTTATGCTGCGGCAATTCTCACGTCCGCCCATGCCCCCGTCCATTCCGCCGCCTCCCCCACCACCGCCCATTCCTCCGCCTCCGCCCATTTGCATGCCTCCGCCTGGAAAAGGGAAAGTGCCTTGATTTGGTGAAATTCTGCCTCTGATCAGAGGCCAGTTGGGTGAATCGGACTGCCACTAGTCAGTCAAAATACCTTACCGGTATCTGACCGAACAAATGACCATCTCAAAAAGTAATCTAAATTTGATTCAGTGGCGTTTTTCCTGACCCCAAAAGGGTATGCGGCCTTTTTGATTGGTTGTGAACCAAAAGTTTCGAATTCCTGTTCAAGCTTCAAGGTAAACCCCGGATTTCCATTATTTTGTTTCTTTTACCGTAGCCCATGCCTCCGTCGCCTCCGCCGCCGCCGCCCATCATTCCGCCCCCTCCCGAGGGACCCATCATTTCGCCGCCACCGCCCATTCCGCCCATGGGCGTGATCTCGCCTTGGTCCTGGCCCCCACCGCCCATTCCCATCCCTCCACCGCCCATGCCCATTCCGCCGCCGCCCATTTCTGTTGTGCAAAAAATGGAAATATTTAATAACAGTTATAGTGATGCGGGCTCCTCACGTCCGCCCATGTTCCCGTCGCCCATGCCCCCGCCACCCCACTGGGCGAGTACCGACGATTGGTGGTGGTGGCACAGCACCAGAAGGCCGAGCAAGGAATGCGAAAGAAGAAACCGTCTGCTGTTGGTGGTCATTTTTTGACTGAAACAGTTATTAGTACAAGAAATGAAATAGCTGAAGTAATCAACCAATTTGATCCTAATCAATAATGGATTTGAAACCAATAGGCAGTCACAAGTGACCATGGAATGGACGATTGATCGAACTCCGATTCCCTGATCAGCCAAGTTATTTGGAAGCCGATTCCACTTTTGAAGGAATGACATCATAAATTTCATCAATCGAAAAAGATCGAGACGCAAAGTGATCAGTAGATCAAGAAATCAGGGATCGCTCAAAATGATCTGGGGAGAGCTATTAAGCTTCAACCCAACGGTGAGAGTTGGGCAGTGGCGGTTGACCGCCGAATGGGGTTTGGGCCTTTGGGCTGGTTGTCTGCTTCGAAATGCACATCTTTCGCCCGTACGTCCATTTATAGGCGGTTGGGGCCGCTG
Organism: Radopholus similis; assembly: GCA_013357305.1. Taxonomy (NCBI): domain Eukaryota; kingdom Metazoa; phylum Nematoda; class Chromadorea; order Rhabditida; family Pratylenchidae; genus Radopholus; species Radopholus similis. Next base: position 1,530 of record VAHH01000703.1, on the reverse strand, counting down.
TTGTGTCCATTCATGCGTCCAGAGTTGGTCTTCCGCCTCTCTCGGGGGAGTGGACAAACACCGGCCAAGACAAAGACACAAAAGGCGAAAGTATGCGGAGAGCTCCGCTCAAAATAAAAGGCTCCGAGACCAACACTTTTGATTCGATTTGTCTGTTTGTTGAGCTCCATTCACTGCTGTTTGGTCATTATTCCGAGCATTAGCTAATCGCCAGCTGCGGCCAAATTACCATTGGGCAAACATCGTCAAGTGGACGGAGACCTCTTCTTCCTTTTACATATTCTGCGAATCCATTTGGAGAAGGTTCCGATGTTTTAAGGCAGCGATCGATGGATGGAATTAGCCGGCGCTCTTTTGGCTTAAATATGCTAGAGGCAAGCAACTCTGGACCACTGAATAAGCAAATTGGTCACACACAGATCATCCACAGAATAATACCTCAGACCCTGGGACAGAATAGCCCCAAATATTAGAATTAATCAATCGTTTGTATTTCTCACTTCGTCAAATCTGAAGAGAATATCAAGAAATACACAAAATACAAGGTAAATTGTTGCAGTTTATTGCGTCGGTTATTTACAGTTTATGCGCACATCCGCGTTCCACTACTTTCTCTCCTCTGATTTCGCAAAAACAGCCACAGTGTAAAGTTTTCGGCGGAAAACAACTTGGAAAGGGGAGTGGGAAGGGACTGATGACCAGCACAAGGGCGCAGCACTTCCTTCCCTATTAACCGGCCCACAACAGCGTCTCAATCACCACAATTCGGGCGCAGCAATTGCCCGCAATTTGCGAACTGTAAACAGCCGATGGACTGAACATTGGTCCCCGAAGGGCCCATTTAAGCGTCTCTGGCCAACCAACAACCAAACGGAAACAGTTCCTCCATTCCTCCCAATCGACCTCTTCCCAAATGAAGTGCTCTGCTGCGCTGCTCTGTGTGCTTGTGCTGGTTCTGGCGGCCTCCGTCTCGCTGCCGGCCCTGGCCCAGGACGACCCGTCCCCGGGCCTTGCAGGGGAAAGGGCCGTCCGCTCGCCCTGCAAGCGCTCTCCGTCCCCCCTGTGCAAGCGCTCTCCGCTGTGCAAACGCTCGCCGCGCTGTCGCCGCGACCCACAATGTGAGCAGAATTCGGGGGAATTTCTAATTGAATTTTGGATAATTGAATCGAATTTAAAACAAAAGCAGTGTTCGGGATTGTCCTTTACTGTTTGTGAATGTTTTTGTGTTCCTTAGCGTGGGGCTGCTGCACCTACTGCTGTTGAACACGGTGCTGGCCTCCGCCCTGTTGGAGGATGGGCGGAGAGAACTGCCGAGGGATGGATGGACGATGGGCACCTGAGAACGCATAACACCCAATAAATAGTAATAATGGGTCCGACACTGTGATAGCCATATTCAGCATTTTCAACATTAGTCAAAATGCCCATTTCCAATAAATCAAAACATTCAACTAAATAAAGTGTTGACCATCTGGAATTTTTAAAGTGTTAAAAATAAAAGTGATGATGGAATCTGAATAACCAAATGAA
>VAHH01000702.1:0-22169 GCA_013357305.1 Radopholus similis | reverse complement strand
CATTCTAAATGGAAGTTTTAGCAAAAAATTGTTTTTTGTTGGCAAAAAAAATTGTTTTTGTTGGCAGAAAAAATATTTTGCCTTTGATTTCTGAATGTTAAACATTCCTTTTGTCCTTTTTTGCATTTAATATTTATGTTAATGCTAATACTATTTATTTTGATACATAATTATTAATTACATAAAATGATCGCAATTATCGTTTCTATTTCTACTAGGTGCAAATCTACAAATGCAAACCTGCAAACAGTCTAATAAATTGATCAACCTGAATTCCGATTTTTTCTTGGCTCTCAGTTAGACCTCTGATTCAGATTCCATTTGTGGTCAACTAGCTCTGCTTCAATGGGACGTCGAATCAAAGAGTGAAAAAAGTTACTCCCCATAAACTTGAATTTTATCACTGGCCTAAATGATGGTAGGAAAGTCGGGGGGTATTGATCCTTTAGGCTGAAATATCGAGAATTCTGGGGGGGGGGGGTGCAGTTTCTCTTCTTTTGCAACGAATTTACAATTTATTTGTAGTCCATAATTTTATTCTTGATATTGATTTGCTCAAAATTTAACTTGAGAAGTATGCGATCAATTTTGACGCAGATGATTTATGTGTGTGTTTTCATCAAATTGAGAGACGGCCCATAAGACGGAAGTCGCCGGTTCACCGTGTTATGTTTTCAATTTTCATTCCTATTCAGCGTCACTTGTGTATTTTGAACGCGAGTTCCTTTACCTTTCATTGAACATTTTTGTTCAAATCAATTTTTACGTTTTAGTTTAGTTTTAGAATTGAATGTGTGCGAATGTTTACTGCGTTTTGTCTGCTGCTTTTGCTTCAGGTCTATTCAATTTTCAATCGTATACACTCACCTACCTATCTGCATTTTGATTTCCATTTTCATTCAGCTTGGTGGATCGAACACTATTGATGACTTAGAAGCACTGATTAAAGCCGCCCAAAAGGGTGATGTGGAAACAACTCGACGTCTGTTGTCGTCCAACCATTCGGCCGAAATCATAAATGGCATCGACGACTACGAATTCAAATGGACTCCACTGCATTGGGCCGCAAAATTTGGACACGTCGCGGTTGTGGAATTGCTGCTTGAACATGGAGCAAATGTTTCGGTAGTGGGTGTTATTTCCGACGACCCGCCAGGCGCTGTACCCTCTTTGACGCCACTTCACTTGGCCGTAATCAGTGGATCAGTGAACACTGTTCGATTGCTCATCGACAAAGGACACGCAGATGTGAATGCAGTGTACGCATATTCTTGTTTCAATGTAGATTCATTCCCAATTAGGACTTATGGCGATTGTTACAGTGCCTTGTATTTTGCCGTTGATAAGAATCAGACAGAGATCGTCGAATTGTTGATCAAACGTGGAGCAAATGTTTCAGCAACAACCTGTACATATTTGACATCGCCACTGCACCTTGCTTCAGAGTTAGGAGAACTAGAAATAGTCAAAGCTTTACTGAATGTGGGCTCGAATCCCAATGCAAAGGCACTTTACTTGGATCAGAAAGTTGGTGATGAACCAACAGTCATTCCATTGCAATTTGCTGCAAGAAAAGGACACGTTGAGGTGATTCGCGCTTTATTGGCGAAGGGAGCGGAAATTGAAGCGCAAGCCTTTGAAGAGAGAACTCCGCTCATCCAAGCGATTTATGGTAATCAGACAGAAGCGACTAAGCTATTGATCGAGAAAGGCGCCAATTTGGAAGCAAAAGGGCAATACGAGATGAGACCTTTGCATTACGCTCTCTATTTTAACAACACCGAAGGAATCAGGTTGCTGCTAGAAGCTGGCGCCAACCCAAATGCGAGGTCAAGATCATCCATAGTGCCATTGCATGATGGCATACGCATGGGGAGCAGGAGTGCAGCACTGCTACTGATAGGGTCAAATGGAACTGACTTGAATGCACAAGACGAAGATGGTTGGACAGCGTTGCACTATGTCGTACCTTTTTACGACGAACAATTGGCCAAAGTGTTGCTGGAGGCCAACACCAACCCGAACATCAAGGCGCTCTATACGTCAGAACCCAAAGGCACACCAGCTAGCGCAACACCGTTGCACTTCGCTACCAAAAGGGGCCAAACATCGACTATGCGAATACTACTCAAAAAGGGGGCTGAAATTGATGTCCAAGACTTTGAAAATAAAATCGCACTAGTGCTGGCAACAATTCAAGATGATCTGGAGTCAGTTGAGTTGTTGCTCGAAAACGGCGCGAATGTGTCCATTGCGTCAAAATACAACTACAGCAATCCATTTTCATCAGCGACAGCTCTAAACTACGCAGCAAAACTCCAACACCAAGCTATTGCCGAGACATTGATTGTGAACGGTGCCGACGTAAACACGCAAGATTTAACACATTATACGCCTCTGCATTGGGCTGCCACAAACGATGACGCATCCATGGCCCGCCTATTGCTCGCGAACGGTGCCAATCCGAACATCAGGGGGTCAACTACGATTGGAGCGCCAACCATGGATCGCACTTATTTTGCTCCGTTGCACTTGGCGGTACAGAACGAGAACATCGAAATGTCGGCACTGATTCTGACTTTGGGCAACGGCACCGAAGTGGATGTCAAGGAAGTGTCTTCTTCCCAAACACCTCTTCACTTCGCAGCTGGTGAAGGCAATCTGGAACTGGTCATGATGCTCATTAAAGTCGGTCACGCAAATTTGCTCAACAAGTTTGCTTACAAAGGCGATCCGGAACACACAGTTCCCCACGGAATGGTGCTGATGATAGCGGCGGAAAAAAACAGAAATGCAGCCGTCACTCAGTATTTGCTCCCCAAAACAACGACTCCAACTTTGTGAATGCGCAGAACATGGAAGGAGAAACGGCGCTACATTACGCGTGCATGAAGCGCCAATACGCAATTGTTGACGCACTGTTGACGAACGGGGCAAATTCGAGCATTCGAAACAAACATGGTGGCACTCCCATATGTCATTGGGCAGCACTGCAACCCAAAACACCAAAACGGTACTCAAAATCTCAATCAAGAAAAACATTTTCGCACAAGAAAAACGACGCCATTAGGGCGATCACTAAGTTGGTTTGCTCCCTCTCTCATATGGAAGGCTTCAACTCTGTTCCTTAAAATAAATGTTTTGGGCGAAATTTTGGGCTTTTTATCCCCGTGATTTATTTTTTTTGAAAAACAAAAGCAATAATTATTGATCATAATCATAACATACATTTTTATCAATAATCATTTCTAGGGAGATTGAATTCGATGCGCCAGAGCGCAACCACGAAAGAGACAATTATGGCAGAGACACAGTGGTTACTGCGCTTCTTATGCTCGTGCTGTTGCTTTCGCTAATTCTGTGATTTGTCACTAATAGGCAATTTATCACTAATAGGCAAAACTAAAAATTATTTATTACTGCGTTTTCACATTTTCAGCGTAGCGCTCTTCTTTCTCTTCTATAAGTCACTCTCCGTAATCTTGCAACAAAAGAAGCGAGCCTCAAGGCTGAGCATCAATGGTGCGTGATTTTAATTTTAAGATTTGATTGGTTTAAACATTTCTTGTCACTTTTTGAGTGCACTGTTTCTGCATATTCTCGGTGAAGAGAGTTCGGAACCGGAGGAACTGGAGCCAACATTTGTCGACATTGAGAGACTACTCTGTGTGGGTGAGTCTCTATTGGAAATGGAAACCCAAAGCGAAGAATATTGAAAATGAATTTAATTCCTGCAAAATGAGAAGAAATAAATATTCAAATTTCTGGCCTATTTAACCCACTTTTAAGGACCGAATTCGCGCGTCTACTTTGCCAAATTCCACCGCAAAGAGGGCTCAACACGCGACGTGATAGTGAAGGTGCCGAGGGGCGATATGTACGAGCTGGGCATGGTTTCGCACGAGTTGCGCATCAACACCCAACTGAGGCACCCCCGAGTCGTGGAGTACTGCGGCTTCTATCGAGACGCGCGTGGCAATGTACGCATTGTCACCGAATTCATGCCGGGTGGCGATCTGCACTCATTTGTGTCGAACAGACAAAATGTGAGTGGTGGAAATCTGTCAGGGTTTCGATCGGACGGTGGCGTGAAAAAGTACAAAACGATTAAAGAAAAGTGCATAATGGGGAAAATACAAAATACCCATGAAAAAAGTACGCTTCAAAATTTAACATTTATCGTCTATAAAATTCAAAATCACATGTTTTTGGAGAAAAACAATGCATTCATTCACTTGTTTTTTCACCAGATTTTGACTTTTCCCAGGTGAAAATTTGAATCTTTTCTCAGCACATAGTCCAAAATTTTTTCCAAAATTGAACAATTTATTAGAAAAAGAACAAAAAATACAAAAGTAGAGGGGTCATGCCCAAAAAAGTATGTACAAATCTTTTAAAAAGGTACAAATCGAAACCCTGTAAAGAAATCTCTATGTGGTTATATTTTTTTATTTAAATGAAATCACTGTAATGTGGACAATACATTCATCACTTCATCAGTCCATCACTTCTTCAGACTGTCTCGGTGGGCACCCTCTTCAACTTCATAGCACAGATAGCCGAAGGCATGGAATATTTGGTGAGCAAGCGCATCATCCACCGCGATTTGGCCGCACGCAATTGCATGTACGCAAAATATAAAATAAAAAGAAGGGCAAAATTTCACCACCAATAATTTAAAATGAATTTCCATTGGATTCTCAAAAATCGGCACAAAATCTGCACGAATGGGGAGACCTGCTGGGCAAACCCAATTGACAATGCCAACATTTCTTGCATTGTTTTAAAATAAATTCTTTCGAGATTCAGACTTCCAAACGAGACATGGAAATATTATAAAAATGGACTCATAAAATTAATGTTGTTAATTGTTGCGCCAAGGTTGAATGCCAACTGTACGAGTGTCAAGATCACGGACTTCGGTCTCAGTCGTGCCTACTTGGGCAGCACTCCGGATGCGGCCAACTACATGCGGATCTCTCAGGTGGGCCTCCCGTCGCGCTATCTCGCCGTCGAGTGCATCGGAGAAGACGGCTACATCCGTGAGAAATGCATTATGCGTTGTTGCCTCTGTGCTGTGTTTTTCGTTCCACAGAAGTCGCAGGCAATTTAGATTTTGGCAATTTAATTTTACGCAAATTAATAGAAAATAGATTTCGCGTGTTATTTCTCGGTAGATAAAAAGAATTGAATGAGAGATAGTGTAGAACTTATTCGTGGAAGAGAGAAAGAGACTAAAAGCAAGGGAAAAGAGAACATCACAGAGAGGAAAATAATTGAATTTGCCTAAAAATCTAATTTGCCTGCGCCATAAACACACATTCAATTTTTCTGAGTCTTCATCTTCAGTTCTCCGAAAAGACGGACATCTGGGCTTTCGGCGTGCTGGTCTGGGAGTGTTTTGCGCGCGGAGCACTCCCATATGGGGATTTGGGGATCGCGTTGCCCGAACTACTCATTCAGATCAAAATGGAAAAGCGCCGACTGGAATGCCCAAAAATGTGTCCTCTGACACTCTAGTGAGTGAAAATTTTCCAATAAATCAAATACAATACTTTAAAAATGCGGTACATAGGTACATGTCGTTTGAGCGACTGGGGCCTTTGAGAAGCCATTACTTGGCCAAGACTTAAGCTAAAAATTTGAATCAGATGCCATTGTAAACCAAAAGTATGCTCTATCCAGTATAATCAGTCATCGGATAGCCCAAAAATTGGCCAAGTTATGGCCAAATGTTTGAAAAAAATCAGGGATTTTTGGAGTTTTTGGCCATAACTTGGCCCAAACTGGACCAATCAATTCCCAACCAAATGCCATTTTGCAGAGCTTCCTTGGTTCTATCGAATTGACATGTAACGCTTTAAAAATGCATAGGGAGCATTTTGTTTGAAATTTTCTTATCACCTAAAATTTAACAGAAAATTGCATGCAATATTGTAGTGAGCAATTGATGATGTGTACTTGGAGCACGGCACCCGTGGATAGACCGAATTTCGCGAACACATTGGAAATTATTGAGCAAGTGAAGAATTGTGTACTCACCGAAAGTCCCGACCTAATGTCTCAGAATGTATCACACAGTTTTTTCGAATGAGATAATCGGTGCTGCCCTTAGCCAATTTGAACGTGTTTAAATTTAAGCCGTTAGACTTTGAGGCGTCAATGAAATATCATCTGAAAACTAAACTCTAAAAATGCGTGGAGTGCATGTATTCTTTAATCAAAAATGGATCGATCGATTGATCGTTCATCGAGAAGCTTACTAAACGGAATGAATTCTGTTCACTCCCTCAGTTCTAAAATGAGATTCCATTTGCGGTCAGCTAGCTTTGCTGCAATGGGACGTCGAATCAAAGTGTAGTCGTCGTATCCGGTCCAGTCGTCGTAGCTTTTTCGCCGCAATTCGAGCTGAATAATGCTCCGTTCTTATCAACACCACCGAACTGTCTTCATTTCGTCCAAGAATGGAGCATTTCATGATTTATAAGTAATAATAGTAAGAAATTTGCACAGTTTTGGTTGGCCATTTTTGTTGGTGATGAGCCATCGAATGAGCGCAAAGCGGAATTGGCACAGCTGATCATCTCGAAGACTAAGCGGCGCAATCAAGCGGACAAAGAAGTTCTGATGCGCATTATTTTCGAAATCATTTTTGACAAGCAGGCGCGTTCTCTGCTAAAAAAAAGTGCATAGTAAACGCTCATAATTATGGTCAAGAAAATTCGACCATTTACCAAATTGTCATATATCCGAATGTGCAGATGGTGTGTTCGGAGTTCCAATTTCAGAACTAATTCGCTGTTCACATCCGTCACATCGCCAACTCGATCAATCACAATGCTATTCAAACGTGCTCTGATGAAACACACAGCTTCCCGATAAATCAACTTAATAAATAGAAATTGAGGGTTAGTCAAATGTATAAAATCTCCAATTGTCAAAACCGTTCTGCGGAATCGCCCCTCCAAATATGCGTAAATGTTGGCCGAGGTGAACAGGCACTTCTCCGAGTGCAATGTTTTGATCACGGGAACAGCTGTGCACATTTCCCAGACCAATACATTGCATAGCAGGCGCTTTTCAGGCATTTGGAACGTTTTTTCGTGAAATGGCAAATCCGTGAAGAGAACAAACTTTAGACAGACTTGAACTTTTGTTGTCAGGTTGGGACTTCGCCAAGACGAAACAAATAAATAAATAATAAACTCAAGCTTCCGATTGAACTTATAATTCGCGATAGCACATAGCAGATAGCACTGCATTGTCTTAGGCTCAAATAACCCACTCGGCAAGACGTCAAAAAACAAGCAAATTCGTAAAATATTTTAATTTTGACATTATACAAAATTTTAAATTGGACCTTTCATTGAAACGTTTGGCACTAAAACTTGCTTGTTCGTTGCTTTGGGTGATAAAATAAATGTTCAATTCCGCGGGTAAATGGTTTGGCGCGGCCGTTTTGGCGCCGGCAAGTTTGGCGCCTTGATTGCTATATGAGTCCTTTAAAATTTGAAGAGATTAATTTCTTTATTTCTTTCTTCCTAAGAGATCAAGAAACCGCCTAAAATGGCTCTGAATCGACGAATGTGCAATGAATTGGTTCGAGAATTGTGTCTCAAAATTCCAACGACCAAAACAGCGGACTCGATCTTGTTGACTGCGTACAACGTGTACTCCTATTTGGCTCCCATATTCAGCAAAAAGGTTTAATTTTTATTTTGAAAAATTCTAAGAAATTTAATATTTGTTGAATCTATAGCTGATATATCGAGATGCGATCGCCTTCCTCAGGGCCTTACTGAGAGCCAAGAAAAAATTCGGAATTCAGATTGAGAATGTGGTTCAGAACGAAGAGAGCGAACCAATTGTGGTGGTGGGTTGTAGATTTTGTTGAGGAGCTTCAAGAGACCAAGTGATTGCTTTTGTTTTTCAGGTCAATCAAGCGCAATCGGACAAAGAGTTCAAGTTGGAAACCAATAAGTTTCACGTTCACATCAGGACATTAAATCATGTATTGGTAAAATGAATGTCCAAACAATATTTAACTTTAACCTTTGACGACATTTTCTAGTCCCGAAAAGCGCTATGCTCGATTTCGGTTAGTATTCGTCAATTCGATAATGCCCAATTGCACTACTTTTTGTGCATAATCTCACTACTGATCCGGCCAATTCGATTGAACTTGGACTTCTACTACTACTACTCGCAATACTTTCTCATCACGGCACTGGCCCGCTTCTTGAACGCAGAGAGCGATTGGATTTATTCGATTGAACTATGGGATCGTCATTTCAATTCGTACCCGATATACAGAGCGCTAAACGAGTACAGCAAACTGGAAATTTATGGAACACTAAGTCCAGACAGTGTGCCGAATATGATTCATTGGCTCACCAAAAACAACAACAATGGTCAGCCGAAAAAGTACCTCTTTCTTAGACTGAACTGGCTTTACGATGGACTAGCTCATCCAATTGTTCAAAACGCCCAACCGGACAGCCAAAACAGTGTGCCCAGCAGTTCTTCGTCTGCTGGCTGCTGTGCGTCGGGCAGATAGACAGCGAAACGCATTCGGCACTTCAATTCAGCACTTCAAATGGCTTCTTGTTTCCTCAGAATTTGATGCAAATGCCGGAACCTGTCATGTTCGTACACCATTTGGTGGCCGTTGAACGAGCGCCAGTTGGACACTTCTCGCAATTGGGGGGCCATTCAAATTTGCGCAAAAACGGGGAATAAAATGGTTGTGGAATTCTGGGCCCGAATTGATTGATTGGAATGAATGGGGAGAAAACAAATATGTGTGCTTGATACACTATTTAAATGTGCGCTGGGAAGATAACCAATCCTTTTTCTCGCATTGATTCGCGGAGGAAGTGTGCAAACAGAAACGGAAAAGATTAATTCCGTCAGTTGAAAAACGCACCAAATATATGTTGTCCCCCTTCTATTCCCTTATATTGGTACGTTTTTCACTTATTTGGTACGGAATTAAATTAACCATCTCGCAAACAGAAAACCGAAAAGAAAACACTTCTCAGTCCCCACTGAAAACGCAGCACAAAAAACTTTTTGCAGATGATCTAAAAGAATCCGCAGGAACTCATATTTATAAGTTATAACCGGTGTAAATGTTTTCAAATCCATGGGAAAATGAATCCCACAAAGGAAATCGACCATTGGAAAGAATCGATTGAACCCGTCATCATCAGCTCGCTACACCAAAGTCGAACCAAGTTAGACCGGTATTTAGACCAAAACCCGTTTGGGTCTATAACTTTTAAGATTGTGTAAACAAACGAAATACCTATCGCATTGAAATGGTAGTACAATGTTTTATCTGCCAAATCTATACAAATAGTAACAGAATTCCCAATGAAATCGAATCTAATCTACTTTAATGTGTACTTCTCTCTGACTAGTCTGCGTTTTTTCTTCCCATTTTTAGTCCACTCGCGCCCACCACTTTTTCCGTTGGCCTCTCTTCAGTCTTCCGTCTCAGTTGAACTGCCCTCCTCCCCCGCAGGCTGTTGCCTCTCCCCGTTCAGTTCGGCCAAAATGGCGGCCATCGCGCGCAGGACCAGCTGCTCGGGACTGCGCCGGCGCATCTGCTCAGAGGCCTGCCGCACCGCCTCCAGACTGACCTTGCCCCCGCCTTTGAGCGCATCCTGGATGGCCCGTACAATGTTGTCGGTGGTGAACTCGAACTTGCGGTGCGCCCCATCAATCTCCTTCCGGTCCAGCTGGCCCAGTGTTTGCGGATCAATGCTAAAAACGGAGCGTTTATTAATCGGACCAAAATCGGATCTAGTCCGATCAAATTGATCTGGTTCAGGCTTTGTCGGGTCATATCACCCCACTTATTGTTGTACTATGTTTGTGTTGCACCCAATGCAGAGAATCGCCTATTATAAGCTTTTATGGAATGAATAGGTGTGCCTGGTCGATAGTTTATGGCCACTTTCCTAGTCAATTTCACAAAATTAAGCCGCCCGATAAATGAAGCCTTAAAGTTATTCTAAACCGGTCTAACTCGGTTCTACTAGTACTATGCTTTGTCCTAGCGAGCTGAACAATCGACTCCCCATGATTGATTTAGATACTTTAAGAATTTCATTTTCCCATGGATTTGAAACCCTTGAACAGGTTATAAATATAGTTTCTACGGATTTGTAGATTTGCCATCTACGTATCGGGCGATTGATTCTCCGGATCGGTCGCGACATTTGTAAACTGTATTGTATTTATTTTCATTCCGCTCGCCCACCTTTTGTCTCCGACGATGTCCAGTGCGGAGCCCATTTTGGTGGCCAGCTCCTGGTTGGAGTAGTAGGGCTGGTCGTTGGCCAGCGGCATACAGATCATCGGTCTGCCGTGGTAGAGCGCCTCCAGCTGGCTGTGAGTGCCGCAGTGCGACATGAACACTTTGGTGCGTCCGTCAGCTGCGAGAGAGAGAGAAGAGTGATCAGTCAGATTGGAATCAAACAATCAAACATCTTTCATTAAAAAATATGCATATAAATCCGATCCCTAATTGATTTACATATTTTTAAATGCCATGTTTGGTCTTAATCGACGATTGAGTGACCCCTGATCAGATCAGTCCCTCTCTCGTGGAGGTCGCTGATCTCTGGATCACGCTGATTTGCGCCGAGCATTCGCTGCACAGCACAGATCGCTGCTCTCCTTCCCTTTCCCCAGTCCCCAGCACTCACCGAGCAGGGACTGCTGGTCCAGCCACGAGGTGGAGTAGACGTTCTCCATCTGGTTGAGCTGCTCCATTCGGTCGTCCTGCGCGTGCAGTTGCACAATGAACAGGTGCCGGGGGAACCGTCCGATGGCGGCCTTCAGCGCCTCGAACTGGGCCGGCCCGACCCGCTGCTTGGTGTCCTCCACGGTGCCCACGGTGAAGAGCACGAATCCGGCAAAGTGGCCCCGGGACCGGTGGATGGCGGCGGCCTTGTCCTCAATGGGCGCCTCCAGCGCCTTCAGCTCCAGGACCATATGCACGCCGCCCATGTACACGATTTTGGGCTGGCCCTGCGCGTTCAGGGCGGCGCTCAGCGCCCGGCCCCCGTCCATCTGCAGTTCGGGCACCGTGTTCACGAACACGTGCCGGGCCCTCTGCAGCAGGCGCACCGTGCCCGGGAACGAGGGCATAACCGCCTGGAAGATGCGGTCCTGCGCAAAGAATCGAACATACAAAGGGCTTAGGTATTCTTATTCAGTATTCGCACATTTCTCGCGTATTCCTTGTGTTTTCTGGCCACGTAGTCCTCGTTGCGCTTGACCATCTCGTCGCGGTGCCGAGTCCGGTAGTCCACACTGTACTCGTTCAGAAACGCCTTGGAGTAGACTGCAACGGGATTTTACGCATGTATTTGCAAGAAATGCCCTAGGAAAGTCTGGCGCCACTCACTCGCAGTGGGCAACTCATTGTAGCGCCTCCAGAGACCTCCTCGCCAAAGTCGTGCATATGGTCTGGGCTGGGCGATTGCATGTAGAACTGCACAAATGAGGGGTAATTTGATAAAAGATGACTGGTAATTCGGTGGGGGCAACTCTCGTCCGTGGAATTTCTTCAGTAAAAAACGATTAAAAAAAACAAAGATTTGGACGGTAAAAAATGTTAGGCAACATCTCTCCTTGGCGTAGAAAATGTTTCGTTTTTAAAAATTATTTTTTACTGACGAAAATTGCGCCTTTTTTTTATCAGATTTCCGTCATCAATTTCCATCCCCCAATGGAAGAATGGAACATCCGGTTTTAATATTACCAGTGTTTCCTTGATGCCGAGCCGGTGGAAGAGGAACGCGGCGTGCCGGGTGAAGAACACGAACTCGGTGATGGCCACGTCGAAGCGCTCCTTCTCCAGGCGGGCGATCAACTCCTGGTCGGTGGCAATCTCTGCAAAGTGCAGAAAAGGCCCGCGAAGTCTTCCGCCCCCGAGTGCTCTTCGCACACTGACCGGTGTAGAGCTGGGCAAAATTCTTCTTCTGGGCGAACCAGTCGCCCGTCTTGATCTGGCGCAACAGCTCCCTGTTCTTGGGCTCGTACTCTTGGACACTCAGATTCTTCTGCTGTTGGAGCCCTGTGCCAAACTTGTTCATCTTGAACGTGTGCAACAGGTCCGTCATTTTGATGTACAGGAAGTGCTGAACCGGACAACAAAGTGTAATGTTTTCCTGTGTGTTTGTTTGTTTTTGCGAGTGGGTAAATTCGCTAATACCAAAAATGGTAGAGAAGCTACCAAATAGTATTTCCCATTTTTTCAACTCAATACTAGCCCCCACCAAGGACAGCAGTAAATAGCTCATTCGAAGCGTCTCTCTAAGAGCCGAATCGAATGCTACCAAAATTGGGCCGATCTGACCATTCTGAGCAAAGTTATTCAGCGCCAAATATTGATGCAAACATTTGGTGGCCTTTTCCACCACTTTTGGTAGCGAGCGAATTAATCTTTTCCGTTTGTTTTTGATTTTCCGTTTGTTTTTGACTGACCACTTGGTGCTGTTGGCGGAACACGTTGACCAGCGTCTGGGCCAGGTTGAAGTGGCTCTTGCAGTTCTCCTCTGCGATCATCACCTGCAGAATTTTGAGCTGCTGCTTCTTTTTGGGTGGCGCCCCATCGCTGGCGATGGACCCGAGTGCCAGAAGGCAGAGCAACAGACCGAGGCGGATTTTCGCGAGATTTGCCATTTGGTGAGAGCAGTGGCTGAGGAGGAAGGCTGAATTGTGGTGAAAGTGCCCAACTTGAGGGAATATTTAAGCCGCTATGTGAGGAAGGGAATGAATGGAGAAAGACTGTGTGTGTGGAGGGCGCACGTTTCCCCAATATTCCACTTCACTTCATGCCCCACCCACTCCGACTGTTCGCACTCCCAAACAATGGAATCTGGACCTGGCCCATTGGCATCTCGGGCCTCTGTGCTGGCCTGCTGCAGACTGTGGGTGTGGAGATGCAATATTCTGGTCCGCTTCACTTCATGCCAAAATTGGACGTGATCTCGAATGTTCTCTGACTGCACTCACTGGCTTGGACTCTCTGCGAAAAGCCTCCCCCACATTTCTGCAAAGACAATGGGCGCCCATATTCAGTTTTCAGGTGTGCCTTTGTATCTGGATTGGACCATTCTTCTCCGCATTTTGGCACTTCCTTGTCGCGCGAGAGAAGGGCTGAGAGTGCCAATTTGAAATCCACCCCTCTCAGGCGCCCATTGTTCGAATGGATGGATGGGTGAGGCCAAAAGGAGAGGCAATTGGCACGGGCAGAAAAAGAATATTCATTCGCCTCATTGTCCTGGCTTGGACTGAGTTTTGGGTGTGGGATGAGGCGGACCTGGATGTTGGGAAGGCAAGAAGTAAAAACTAAAAAATATAGATAGGTATGTCTTGCCTTCTCTTTTACGTTTTACTGCTCCCTCTAAAAAGTTGAGATTGGAGGACAAAAGACAAAACTCATTGTGAAAAGAACACTCGTGCGATGTTCTTTTGGTCTTAAAATGATTATCCACGTCCAGTCTTTTAGATTTGAAAAATCACGTTTGGCCAAATTTGGCATCAATCGACGTGAATCGGAAGTCCGATTTGAGTGCAATTTCCCAGGCCAACTCCACCAAACACAGACCATGATTCCTCAGCCTCAGTCTGTTCGCGTCATCAATGGATAAAAACAGTGTTTTCCCCAGTGACTGAGGTGCGACAGCTCCCGGGAGCAGGGCCATTGGAGGAGGCGCACAAAAGGACGCTGGAACTGTTCAGACAAGTCGAAGCCGGACTCGAGGTCCACGAGCGAACGGGGCCTTTGAGAGGGAGAAGACGATGGAACTTTTAAAGGACCTATTGTTCGAAGCTTTTCGGATATTTTCGGAATCATCTTTCTTGGATCGGTTTTTCATCTTTTTAATCTTCATTTGTCTTATTTTTCGGTACAATTTAAATCAAATCCCAGTGTTTGAAATCTCATATTAACTTTCTTCTTCGTCGCGTCCTGTTCCAAATTCCTGGCGCCGATTCTCCCATTCTCCTTCCCATTGTCTGTTGGAACGCCCCCCAACTCGTTACTTCTATAGAGCAACAACAATAAAATCATAGATAAGGTGTAGCCGAGTGGGCTATTTTGGCTTAAAGCCTAGGCAAGCCTATGCTTAAGCTTATGAGCTTATGCTTAAGTTTATGTTTAAGCCTAGTCATTATTTACGGCCCCAGTATGAATACCGCCGGAAGAAGTGCGGTGGCTTCATGGAGCTACAACATCCACACTGCGAAAAATTTAAAAATTCATAACTTGGCCCAAAATGCTCAGATCGGCCTAATTCTGGAAAATCCAAAGGGTTCCCCCTGTGAGTAACGAGTTGGGAAAAGTGTAACGAGTTGGGTAAAGACGTAACGAGTTGGGATTTTACCGTCTGTTGCCTTCGTCCAAAAAAATCTAAAAAGAGTCTCTTTGGCCCCCGCCTCTTTCCCGCATCTGCCAAATCAGAGTTGTCTTCCAATAAGTGAGTTTTGCATGAGTAAATTTGCAATTGCACAAAATAAATAAATTAAATATTTAATTTTCCAGAGCTACACACAATTTACAATTCAGTGGCTACCATCCCAGATTGCAGCTCTTTTGCCGCCGGCTAGTACCAAGTAGAGAGCGATTCCCTACTCCCTCTCCCACTCATTCCCATTTGCGTTTAGACAACTGACCTTTTGCCCATTGTAAGAGAGCGGCTAAATCAAAGATGGGAACTTTGCCGTTACTAGTGCAGTTCCCCCCCCCCCCCTGACGAGCAGCGGGCGCTCGCTGCCCCCTCCCCTCTCTCTTCTTTATCACACTTGCCATGCTTCCTTCTCTACTTTTCCTTGTCCCTGTTCAGTGCTCACTCCCTTGCTTTCGCCGCTCTATGCTCACCCCTCCACCCCACCTACTCCCGTTTGATTGACAGCAAAACAACAAAGAACCAAACAACTACGAATTTACGTCTCACATGGGTTGCCGATCTGACCAATATGGACAAACTGCATAGTACCAACTTTGCCTTCCTCACCTTTTTTTCTATTATTCCTCCTTTTATTACTTAAACGATGATCAAAAAGTCTCATAACTCATCATCAAATCACAAATCACCATCACCATGCACTCAAATTGTTCATTTTTCAGTTTTCTGCCCAAACCCAAAAGGCGGGGAAGGGACAATTCCGCGCAGCCAATTCCGCGCGGGGCCAATTCCGCGCCAGCCAATTCCGCGCCGGCCAATTCCGCGCCAGCCAATTCCGCGCCAACTTTCAAATATTGTATTACAGGTCAAATTAATCCGTTTTCCGGCAAAATAATGGCTCAATAACAAATACGGCCATAGTTTTATGCAAAAAAGAAATTTCAATGTTCGACTGAAAGATCAAAATAAATAAATGAGCTGTAAATTGGGATGGTGGAAAGAGGGATGTGTGACTTGTAAGTAGTAAAAAAGCTTACTTGGGTACTTGGCTTAAGCTAAGCTTGCCTTGGCTTAGGCTAAAAAAGCCTACTTAGCTACTCTTTAGGCTTAGATATAGGCTAAGCTTAAGCTAAGCTAGTCTTTAAGACCTGTAATATAATATTTGAAAGTTGGCGTGGAATTGACCCCCGCGCGAAATTGGCGGCGCGGAATTGGCTGGCGCGGAATTGGCCGGCGCGGAATCGGCGGCGCGGAATTGACCCCAACTCCAAAAGGCGATTCGCTACTTCTTTTAGGTATCTCTTGCCAGCAATTTACTAATATCGAACAACTTTATTGATGGAGCCTGAACCCGAACTGCAACAGCTTAAATTGGATTCTGAAGTAAGTTGGGTGTATTTGGAGATGACTATGCAAAAGTGCTCCAAAATCCTTATTTCACCAGAAGTAGGATTTTAATGTAAAAATAAATTTTTCAGCCGACACCAGATAAAGCACGCATTGAGAAAGCGAGTGTGGCTTTGGACTCCATTCACCAGCGAGTTGAGGCCTCTTTCGAAGAGATGAAGATGGCGGAGCGCATTTACGTGAACAAATTGGGCGGGTTCAATGTCGAACTGTGGGCATTGCTCGAGACTGAGTTGCGTCATTGCGCACGAGAAAAGTGCGGCGGAATGGAATTGGCCAGCAAGGAGGCGGCACTCGATTTTGGCCTTCAATTGTTTCGCGATGAGCCCGAGCTGTCTCGCACTGTGTTCAGGTCATCAAATGCCTTTTTTGACTGTGACATTATTTGCATTAACCCGCCATCCGTTGCCTGTTCAGCTGCTATCGAGGGTACCATGAGCATAGATTCGAAGAGGACTCCTATGAATATGATTGCCCCGAAAAGCTGACCGAGGTGGTTGCGAGATTGGCCGAAATGCCCGTTCTGGGGGAAGAGCAGCTCCGAGCAGTGCTCACTGGGCTGGAGGAGGAGGGGGCTCGCATGGAGCGGTTGGTGTCGGCGGTGGACGGGACGGAAAGCGTTGACGACAGTGGAGAAATTGCGGCCAAATATTGGAATGTGTTCAATCTGGCGGTGCAACAGTACGCTCGCCAGAAATGCAACACCGAACTGGCAGATCTGGAGGAGGCAAAATGGTTCTCCCAGGAACTGATTGGATGCGATGACCAATGCCTCATTTATAATCGCTTTCAGTGAGTGCAATCAATCGGCAATTGGCGCTAATAATTGTCCTTTCACCTCTAGGCATAGATATTGGTGGCCATGCGAACCGGAAACGAGTCGACTTTGGCTCAAATTCATTAGCTTCCTCATGAAGAGGCTCGAGCGCATGCCAGCGCTGGAAGAGAAGGAACTGAAGAAAATCCTCTCTAAAATTGGATATTGGAGGAGAGAACGCGAGAAACGTCGCCAGGCAGTTGGATCAGGTGCTGAAGCGATCAAATAGGATGACGGCAAAGGGAAGAAAAATTAAAAGTGTTGATTGGAGTGATTGGAGTGTGCGAAATCAACAATTGGGATTTAATTGTTAAACAGGATAAAATTGTTTTCTGCGTTCCCTTACTGGCTTCCGACCGCGATATTTGCACATCCAGTTGGTCATGAGCCGAAAACAATTAATCAATATTTTAATTTCTGGACCCTGGCAAAATCAATTAATCCCTAAATTGAAAACAAAATCTGAAACAATGCTTGGAGTGTTTATGTTGCCAATTTTTGCCAATGTTCTAGGTTAATACTCAACCGAAATCAGCGAATCTGACCAAGTCACAGATCCAAAATTGGTTTTCGCATTCAGTTTTCAGGTGTGCCTTTGCATCTGGATTGGACCATCCTTCTCCGCATTTTGGCACTTTCATTCGCCTCATTGTCCTGGCTTGGACTGAGTTTTGGGTGTGGGATGAAGTGGACCAGGATCAAATTGGGGAGGCACCAAGAGTGCGCGATCAATTTTTTGGCTTACTTGCTTTTCGCGATTCGAGAATGAAACCTAAAGATGAATTGAAGAGGCATCCAAAGTAAAAAAAATGTTGAGAATTGGTACTTACAAATTGTGTCGCATAAGAAAACGACGCATAATAATTAATAGTGGCTGTGCATGATTTAATCATTTAATGATATTGAGTTAAATAGAAAGAGATGGATGCAAATTTTTCACTTTTGCATTCCTTTCAGTGTCGAGTGTCGATGCTCGAAACTCGCCTTTTCAAGAAATCGACGATTTTCCTCCTCTTCTTCATCCAAGTCCGTTGTTGTTCGGCGCTTTTGACCGATGGAGTCCACTAAAACAAAAAACAATGATTTGGACAAGAGGTCAAGCCTACCGGCTCTCTTTTGGATTTGGCGTCGCAGAGCGGCAATGAATGAGACCTGGAGATGTGAGTTGGGAGCGGCATCCCAATGCCCAGACAACAGAACTCACAATGTCCATGTCTTTGAAGCCAATCCCCAAAAGGATCTCTTTGCAGCCTTTCGCGTTAATCTGCCATTCGCTCACAAAACTGCCGAATTTAGCACTTCTAAAGTCCTGTTCCGCCAATTTGGAGGCGATTTGGCGGGCATTGTCTCGCTTTATGTGGCACTCATTTGTGAGCCAGTTGGCCCATTCATCTGCAAAAAGTAAAGAAATGCATTGGCTGCATTTGTTTTTAGTTTTAAACATTTAAACCTTGAGTCCACGAAACATCTGTTCCCGCCATGGGCAAAAAATAATTTGTTTAAATTTGTTATTTGTATTTGCTAAAAAATGAAAAATCGATTACACCCTAAATGAGTAAAAAATGTTGAGTATCGCTAAAATGTACTACCAGATTTTTGAACAAATTATTAATTAAATAGTGCAAAATTGGTCTCAAAATTTATGCAGTTTAAAAAAGTTGCACTGATCTTTCTGGAAGATCGAAATAAGAGTGATCAACTGAAAAAAATGCGTCAGTATTAGATTGAATGATAGGGGGCTGTGTGCGTGTCTCGTTGGCAGCCAATGTCCAACAAATTCATTCGTCCATCTTTTTCATTCAAGTTCCATCATGCGGGCTCAATCAAACTCAATTTCGGCCATTTCATTAAGTTCGCCAAAATCCTGTTCCATCCAAATGTTGTTGTTGTTGTTCAGCTCTGCGATTGAGCATCGAATCAAAGTGTAGCAGACCCAATAGCCTTTTTTTCTGACTTCGAAATCCAATTCGAGTTGTTCGCCAATTTTGTTGTGCACAGTGAATTCATACATCTCCGTATTCAGCAAAGGGGGAGAGATAAAAAAGCGCACCACAAAAGGCCTCATGGCTGTTGCGCGATAAAAATCCTATAATACAGATGGGATGAAACAATATTATACTATGTCTGTGCTCAGGCAACAGACAATACCGATTTTATTTTAGCCAGTAAGGGAGCCATCTCCACACGGAAATATTGAAAGTTCCACTGTTTTGGTCGGCCATTGCAGTTCGCATTGAGCCATTGAATGAACGCGAGGTGAAATTCCTCCTGATCGGTCCACCGACTAATGATCAGTTTGTTGTACTTGTTCAATGCCGCTTTGATTGACTTCTCCAAAAACATTTGTGGCCCGTCGATTTTAACCCAATCAACGCAGCTGTTCATTGAGTTGCACTATCAATATGGCCGGCTGAAGAAGTTGCGCGACCAGGCGGACAAAGTATTGCAGCTGAGCATTCTCGAAGTCTTCACCACGCAAACGACACAAGTTTCTATTATTCGTCCACTAAACAGTGCAAACTGTAAACATGTACCCGTACGGGTCGGGTCGTTTGGGCGACAGGGACTTTTTGAGAAGCCATAACTTGGCAAGGAATGGAG
This sequence comes from Radopholus similis, assembly GCA_013357305.1. NCBI lineage: Eukaryota > Metazoa > Nematoda > Chromadorea > Rhabditida > Pratylenchidae > Radopholus > Radopholus similis. The sequence goes on along the minus strand of VAHH01000702.1, from coordinate 2,918 downwards.
CTAGAGGAGAGATCCCAAAAGTGATTAGATGGAGCTATGGAAGCTCTACAAAATGGCATTTGGATGGAACTTTCAGTTTAGGCTAAGTTATGGCCAAAAACTCCAAAAATCCCTGATTTTTTCAAACATTTGGCCATAACTTGGCCAATTTTTAGGCTATCCAGCGACTGATTAGACCTTTGAATAGAGCACACTTTGAGCTTCTTAATGACACCGGATTCTCATTTTTAGCTCAAATATTAACCAAGTTATGGCTTCTCAAAGCCCCCGTCGCCCTATAGTACAAGCAGACAAAACACCTTCGCCATTTGAACGCTCAATTGGTTTGGGAACGTGAAATCGCATCCAGTCAGGTTGGTGGACCCATAAAAGTTGTCGAATCAACTTTTTACGCCAACCAGAGCATATTCGGCTTCGTTGTTCATTGCATCCTCATCCTCAGTTCGATAAATCCTAATGCAGACTTTGTTTCCTCTGTCCAACTTGGCTTTGAGGAAACAAATCGCTTCCCGATAAATTAACTGGAGATGGCATTTCAATTCAGTAAAAGTTACTGCCAAACCTTTTTGCGAAATCGCTGCGCCAAATACGCGTATAGGTTGGCCGAAGTGAGCACAATCTGAGCCGATGTCTTCAGTGACTCAACGCATTTGTACATTTCGGCAACCAATTCATTGCACATTTGGCGTTTTGGGTTGCCATTTTCCACTGAAACATTGGATGAATAGTGGAAATTTATTCTGCAAACTTTCTCGTTGTTTTCGGCTGTTTTTCGATGGGCGCTTTTTCGGCTTTGCGTTGAAGAGCGGCGATAAATGAAACCTAAGGAGAAATTAAAAGAAACATTCATTTCAGAAAAACAAAAAATAAATAATTACTCACAATGTCCACCTGTCCCGCCATTTGGGCAGCGATTTGGCGCGCACTTTCCTCCTTTATGTGGCATTCATTTGCGAGCAATTCGGTCCATTCATCTGCGGGAATTGGGAGTGAAAAGAAAAAGACTAATCTTAGGTTTCACCTTGGGTCCACGAGATATCTGTTCGCGCCGTGAGCAAAAAATTTAAGATTTTGCTAAAAACATGAAAAATTGATTATGCTAAAAATGGGTAAAAAATACAAATAAAATATCGAACATCAGTAATGTCGTGAGTCATGTGATTGATGAGTGGTAGGTATGCAAAAAGAAAAGGAATACTTTAGATTTTAAAATAATAATATTTATTCCTTTTTAGCACCCTTGTTTGTTTAAAATATGTAAAGACAATGACAAAGCACTTATGATGTAATAATGTCAATTTGCGTAGCAAAAAGAGTTCAAAAGTGCCATTGAGTGATCACCGATCACGGATCAGTCAAATGAATTTCTGCCAAAGTGCCCAATTCCGCGCAATCATTCTTGTTGGCGTCCAATCCATTGTTTGGGGAGCGACTCAATGCGTGGATGTACCATCCATACTTGATTTTCTTGAGGCGCAATTTGAGCTTTTCCCCGGTCGCTTCGTTGGAAAATGTGAATTTATCCAACCGCTCGCGAAGTTCCATACGTACAACAAATCGACTGGTGCTGGTTGCTTGGGCGAATTCCTTAAATATGAAGAAATATTATGAAAACCAAAGGATGTGGTGCAAAATTAAAAGACCTTTTTGAGTTCGTCCATCAACAGGGCGAGCCCTTCTTCAAGTTCGTTATCCCAATTACAAAGGGAGAGTTGCTTCTTCTGCTGTCCATTATTATTATTATTATTATTAATGTGGTTTTTGGAGGTGAGCCAGTGGATCATTTTCGGCACATAGACTGGACTTAGTGAGTAATGAATGTCCAACTTGTTGTATTTGGTCAGCGCCTCAAAGCTCAGTTCCGAATCGAAATGATAATCCCGAAGTTGAATCGAATCAATCCAGTCGCCCTGTGTGCTCATGAAATGGACCAGCGGCGCGATGGGAATGTCTGGCGAGTAGTGGTAGTCCAAGTTGAATCGAAATGGCTGGATCAGTGGCGTGATTAAGCACAAAAAGTAGTGCAAATGTGCCCAGTCGAATTGGAGAACACGAACAAAAATCGAACATGGCGCTTTTAGGCACTAGAAAATGTCGTCAAATATTAAATATGGTTGAACATTCACTTACATAAGACATCTGGATCTGAACGCGAAATTTATTGGTTTCCAACTCGAACTTTTCGTCCGACTGCTCTCGATTGACCTTTAAAACAAAAATAAGAAATTGGTCTCTTGAAGCTCAACATAAAAACAGACTCACCACAATTAGCTCATTACTCTCTTTATTCTGTGCCACTGGATTGATATAAATTACGGGTTTTTTCTTGGCTTTCAACAATGCCTTGAGGAAGTCGATCGCATCTCGATAAATCAACTGGATTGAACAAATATTAATTTTTTTACAATTTTTCGAAATCTGAATCTAACTTTTTTGCTGAATAGAGGCGACAAATAGGCGTACATTTTGCGGGCAGTGAGCAGAATTCGATCCGTTGTTTTGGTCGTTGGAATTTCTTTGCACAATTCATGGATCAATTCATTACACATTCGTCGATTTTGAGCCATTTTAAGTGCTTGGAGTCAAAAAATCTGACATTTCGAAGAGCTTTTTGAATAAATTTCCAACAAACCATCAAATACTTAATGAACCCGAATAAAATAAAACAAATTAAAAATTGGGAGAGGGGACTGCAGAATGCAGTAGTACCATTCATTTCTTGATCTCGTATCTCGTCTATCTTAAATCTATTTTCTTGTTTATTGCAAGAGACAAGAGATACGAGAAAGAAAGTAACCCTTTTAAACGGTAGGGGTCACTTGTGTACCGCCATTTGTGTACCGCCATTAGTGTACCGCCAGTTGTGTACCGAGGTCATTTGTGTACCGGGCCATTAGAGTACCGCCACTAGTGTACCA
>VAHH01000701.1:0-22193 GCA_013357305.1 Radopholus similis | reverse complement strand
TCAATCTAAATCTTTGTTAAATTGATGGCAGATTTGCGTGCGTTGCACGAATATACAATTAAATCTGTAATCTAATCTGTTGTTTTTTGATTTTCTCGGTAGTAATTGAAACACAATGGGACGGCGCAGCGGGCGTGAACGGCAGCCAGCAAACAACAACACTTGAAAGTGGGCTGCACTTTCGGGCTCGAATGAGAAAATTTTCAAGATTCAGGACCGAAATGAGGCACAGCTGTGAAAAGGGGCAAAACAACAGGAAATTGGGTGGGGCGGGGACTTCTTGGGAATGCGAAGGGATGAAAGGAAATGTTAATGAGCAAGGTGGAAACGATAAATGGGCATCGGAAATAATGGGTTTATCGCGCGCCAGACATAAAAAAGTGAGTTAAAGCAATGTTGTGGACTGTGGAGCGAGACAAATAAGATGGCGGCGGATGGAAAGGTGTAAAATGTGGTAAATGGCCCCATCGGTGGAGGGCGGGAGCGACCGCCGCGGAGCAAACAAGTCTTTCGGAAATGGGGATTATGAACTTCGTCAGGAGCACCCACTACGCATTGGACTGAACATTTTGCTTTGGCCCATCTGTCCCGGTCGTGAGTCATGAAAAATGACGGTTTTCCCCTGCTGCTGGTGGGAACGGGAGTGTTGTCTTTTGTCCCCCCCCCCTTCTCTGAACGCTGCAGATCGGCCGAGAGTGTACTGCGGCGTCCATTAGTGGGGCGATTGTCCGCGTCCAGAAATAAAAATGGCCATTCCCTTGCACACGGGGGCCGATTGCGTGTCAATTGTGTGAATAATTAATCGGCTGGGCGAGGTCAACTATCATCCGCCGTTTTTGGCGTTCGCGCTCTTCGCGGAACACAATTTGTGTCAGAATGGGGGAACGCAAACTTTGAAAGCCAACGAGCAGTAAAAAAAATTGTAACAGAAGGGAGTCGCGAACTGTATCAAGTGCACTCCTGGTGGGTGAGGGAGAGAGGAGGCGCCCTCTGGTGCTGTGTCGTTTGCTGATTCATCCCGTTCGCGGAAAGAGCATTGAAATTTGTCACTGTAAAGATGAATCACTCAGGGGAAGGAGAGGAGTGGACAGAAAGCGAAAACATTGCATGATTGGGACTTTTGAAATTGAAATAAATTTTTTGAAATGGCAGTAAAGAAAGAAGAATCTTGGTTTTTTTTTTTGGTTTAAAGGCCACTTTGTTGTTCGTGTTTGCGCCAAGGACCGTCATTTTGGCTTTGGGCGGTCAGACAACAGCAGGGGATAGGCGGCCTGAGCAGGTGCAGATGGGGAAGTGAGCGGTGGTGCCTCTGACCCTGACAACAACGCGAAAAGTGCTCCCATTGTTGGGGCGCGAATGCTCAGTGATGAATGTGAATGGCAGCGGCGGGTTGGAGGCTGCTAGGCAACCTCCGCGGTCCGCACAGTATTCGGCCGAACGGCAGAATTGCACAATTTGGCCCTTCCGATGCCCAGATTGAGCAGCTTCCCGGTCCATTTTTCCGCCTGTGATGAAGAATTTTGGAAAAAAACTGTCGACCGGAATGGGTGGTCCCGAGAAATGGCAGCGAGAGGAGGCCAGACAACAAGTCCGCAATTGGCAGTCCCTTCAATTACTTTTGACGTCAAAAAACGAGAAATACTTGGAATAAGCGGGAGAATGAAGCTAAAGAACATCACGAACCTATGGCAAGGCTACTGAAACGGTTGTTCCACCAGAAACAGGGAATTTGGAGTTTGGATTGCGTTGGGAAAATGTCTCCCCATTCGGGTACTTCCCGCTTTTGTTTTCGTGCCAGAAATGGAGTCCAAATCCGCCCGATCTGGTGTCTCTGTCCCGGAGACGCGGAAGCCTCTTAACTGGACTTAATGTGCCATTTTGGGCGCGTCAAAGCCACAAATGATTGCCCGATGGGGATTTACGATTTTCGCCCTTGATGGGGCGAAAGTCAAAACTTTGCTTTCGTCTGATCCCGACCTATAGATAGAGTCGCGGCCAAAAGTTTATCATAATGCTCGTGGAATTCACATCCATTGTCGCGGGCATATCATCGGCTACTTTGCCAAAGTGTATTGGCATCCCCCTCCTGACAAGCATAGGTACCTATGTTTTGAGATCGATTGCCGCCTGTGGTGCTCCAATTTTAACGAGGGCACCAGCAGTGGAAGTGAAAAGGGCGACGCCAAACTCCCCATAACTGTTCGTCCGGCACACACACTCAAAAAATGTTGGCAAATGGCAATGGCCAGTTGCCCGGGAAACGGCAGGAATTTAATGAGAGGCAAAGCGAGCACTGACATTCGAATGAGGGGAATTGCCGCTGCAGGAGACGGAAAAGGCGAAATCTTGGTCCTGGCCATTTTTGGAGGTGTAGAATTTGGACAGATGAAAAGTGCACATTCCTGGAAAAGAAGTGGAAGTAAGTGGGCATTCGGGGACTTCGAGACGAACTAAAGTTACTAAAAGCGTAATCGATGAAGTTAAGAAAATAAATAATAAAGTCTGAAATTGACAAATTCCACTGCCGTAGAAATAATATCCCTTATTATGGCCAAGTGTAAAAGAAAAAAATATTTGCCATTTAGCTGACAACAATACTCCAAACAAATATTCCCACAAATCAACAACACTTTTCGAGAAAATTGACACGAAACACTGGGCGTCCGATTTTTGGGCGGACAAAAGTATGTAATCAAAACTTTAACATCGCATATCTCAATATTTTGTCGGACCTCCTCTCGCCAAACGGACTGTACATAAACAGACGGGCATGTAGTCGACCAGCCTGATCAAAGTCGCCACCGGAATCGCGTTCCAGGCCTGTTGTACGGCCTCCCAAAGTTGGTCACCCGTTTTGAAGCTTTGGCCCTTCAGAGTTTGCTTCATTTGGGCCCAGAGTTTATATGCCTATTTTCGAATGAGCTCTTACCCCATGTCACTATTGAGCCCTCTCGAAATTTTAACGTAGGATGTAAGTACTTAGGCTGGTACATCGCTCAAATAGGTCGGCAGATGAATTGACCGTGGGGACGAGTTGTACAAATGAAATGGCGCGCCGTCACTAAAAAACACGTCGACCGAGCGTCAGCATCCCAATTTCGGCACCTCCTCGCGAACTCGAGACGGAGTCGGCGGTGCTTCGACTTAGTCAAAGATTTTAGGGCGGGTCTTTAGGCACGTAGTCCAGCTCGTATTAGAATTCTCTGGTGGGTCCTCTTGCTGATATCGGCTTTGAAAGTCGTGTGAATGACAAACTTTTGGCCACGGTAGTACCTCTAGTAAAAAAAGTTTCATTGTGCATCAGCATCACACACTCTCAATTCTCAAACACTCAAAACAACACAAATCTGTGAATTCCGATTTTGTTTATGGCATTATGCTCTTTCGGATTTTTTGTCGGGTGAGTTTCTTATCGGATAAGTATAATCACCGCCCTATTTTGGAGAAAAAGCGCCCTAATTTGTTTGTCCCCCCCCCTATTTTTTCAAAATTAGGGCGCTTTTTCTCCAAAATAGGGCGCTAATTAATCCCATTGCGTTTCTTATTCACTTATTCAGATTTAAAGATTAGTAGAATTTTTATTTTTTAAACGCTTTTTTTTGTTAGTTCGTGTGAAGAGTAAAACGCCAAATCGCAATGCAACGCATGCAGCAGGTTGGAACCACACTCTGGACGCACAAGAAGAAGACTCTGTTCGCGGCTGCAGTAACAACTTACGGACTGGGTGCCTTGCGACAGCGGATAAAGTCAGTGCGAACACCGAAAACTGAAAAAGGTTTGGATTTGACCCTTCTAGAGATGGCGAAACTCGTCAGCGCTATGCGCTCCAGGCACGCGAGTTCGGCTCGCGCACAATCCAACCGACGCAGCGGTTGAGACGAGTGTGCGTGCTCGTCAACCGAGAGGCGAATGGGCGCGGCGCATTCTCACAGTTCTCTAAAAATGCGCTCCCACTACTCAATTTGGCAGGACTCGAAGTGAATGTGATCGAGGTGGAATCGGAGAACCCCCGAAAACAAGCAAACAGTAAATGTTTGAATCGGCAACCCAGGTCAAGTCCGAGTCGGAAATGGAATCGGTGGCAAGGGCGCTGGACGCACAGGAGGCGGATTGCATTTACGTCGTCGGCGGGGACGGCACTGTGTGCCGAGTGCTCTCCGGAGTGTTGTGCGACAAGAAGGGTCCAGCGACGGCACGGGAGCGGTTGCCAATTGGTCTGTTCCCGGGCGGAAGGCGCAACCACACATTCCACAAAATCTTCGCATTACAAGGTTAGGCCAGGGCCAGTGTAGTCATTTAGATGTGGAATTTTTCAACCGTTTTCTCCAGACACGGGTGGAGTGCAATTGTGCTGCGAGAGTGCAATGGCGCTGATCGAGGACACGCAGCGCACTGTGTACCCGGCCAAGTGCACCATAGGGCAGCGGAAAGGGGTTCTGCGCTGCAGAGCCAGCATTTCCTCACAATTAAGTGTTCAATCAAAGCAGCAGGGATACGCAACAGCGCCCACTTGTTCCTCGGATGCAGAGCTCCCAGAACTAGAAGTGCCCCCAAAACAGTTCTGGCTGCTCTCCGAGCTCAGCGCCGGCTGGTTCGAGCACTGCGAGCAGCGGGAGCCCAAGCTCTGGTACTGGGGCCCGCTCAAGCGGCGCCTCAACTGCTTCTGGGAGTTCCTCAAGGTCCCGGGCCGATGTATCTGTAGACACTAAGTTGGTCAAGTTCAGCGAGCGCCTGAACCGCTTTCGCTGCAGATTGCCTACGAGCAGTTCTGTCCCGGCTGTGCGCGTTGCGCCACCGCCAAATCGTCCAACGGCGGTGGACTGCTCGGCTGGCTGTTCAGCCTCGTGTGGAGACCAACCCTCAACGGCAGCCAGAATCCATCGGCTGCCGCCCCTCTCGCGGAGAATCCGAACTGCGGACGCAAGGACGAGTTGGAGGCGAAGGGCGCCCATGTGCGCACTGAGGTGCACCAGACAAAGGCGAGTGAAGGCAGAACCAGAACATCCGAACGCATTTAGAATATCGCATCCAAAGGTGCGTGGACCTTTTATTGTTGACCTTCACTTGGGTCTTCCTTTTCGCCTGAATGGCATAATTTTAATTGGAAACAGAATTTCGGCAAATTATGCCAGTGGGATTAAATGCAAATTTCTAGGACGGGTGCAAATTGCGCGTGCTGGTGGTGGGAGAGCGGATGGCGCGCCAGGAGGCGATGCGTGTGGGGTGGTCGGGCGTAGAGGCGGCCCTCGACGAACAGCGGGACAGGGGCCCCTTCTCCGCCGGCGTGGACGTGGAGGCCCGCAGCGTGAGTCTGAGCTTCCGGGAAATGCCGCCGGCAATCGCCAGACTGGCCGTCTCCGGCGACTGGCGCGACTTGGACGACTACGCGCTCAAAACGGTCACACTGGAGACTTCCAGGGAGCCGCTGCGTGTCTTCGTGCCGCGGACACAACGCCAATGAAATTGCCCGTTGGACCTGTGTTGTTCCCATGTTCTGTTTCAATTGGAGCAATTTATCTACCTATCTATCCTCTGCCGACACTGTTGATTGAGTGTTGATTGACCACACTCTCTGACTATGTCGGGGAATAGGTACCTAATATGTTCCCTCCTCCCAATTCTGGACCTCACACAGAAAGGGCAAATTCTAAACAAACAGACGCTGCACATTTCCAGCCGCTTTTGGCAACACCGGTTCAGAATGCACCCAACCAAAATCCTCCCTCCGCCAAGTACAAATTCATTTCCGCCCAACTGCCTACGGGCGTAAAACAAATGTCCAAATTGGATTTGCTGAGTGGGTAGGTAAACAGCCTTTCTTCTGGGCACTTTCCATATCCGTTTCAGCGCAAACAATGCGCAAGGTGGGGCTGTTGTGGGTGGCTCTTGTTATTAACTATTGTTTTATGCATTCACACTCAAAACATTTGCCACATATCAAATATTACACGCAAAGACAAATAAAGGGTAGACAGAACAATGGGGGGGGGGGGGAGAAATGGATGGATGGACTGGCGCATTTGGGAGGGATTAGCGGAGCTAAAAACAGACAAGAACACACAATTTGGCGTTCACAGCAGAGTGGTGGCGGGCCAATGGTCACCGGCGGAACAATAGACAAGTTCGGGTGGGCATGAGTGCTCGGGAGAACGGATATGTTGGTTCGCATCAGCTGCATGGCGCGGCACACGCTCTGCCCGTTGGGCGGGCTGGAGGAGAGACTCATCAGCAGTTGTGTGAGGTCATTGCGGTACGCATTCAGGCGGGGAAGCGTGCGGAGGTGTGCGGTGTGATCTGGACGTGTGGTGGTCTCTAACTTGCTCCGAAGTGCTATTTAGGTGGTACCTGGTGGTAGCGTCGTGGTGCGCATCCCCGGACTCGCCTCTGTCGCTACTGGTCATCTCCGCCTCCGCACAATGAGTTGGTAGCTGATCGGCGATGCAGCCCCGCTGGCCGCCGCTGCGTCCTCGGCGCCCGCTTCCACCACATCTGGCTCTGCCGCCTGCTGCGCGGCCGCGCAGTAGTTGTTGCGGATGTAGTTGAGGGAGCACTTGTTGGTGCAGCACTCCCAGATGATGCCGCGCCGGCTGCGGCCCATCCCTCCGCCGCTGGAGCGTCGGCGCACTACCAGCGTCTGGGGGGCGCGCCTAGCGCGCAACACCATCCCCGTGGTCTTGTAGTAGCTGTCGGCCAGTTGGTCTGCAAAAGGAAGCACATTTTGTGGGATGAATAAGTCTCGCCAGAGCATCATTTGTTTTGACGCCCACAAGCGGGGGAGAGTGTCTTTTCGGTCTATGGAAAGAGCCCAAAACAACTCGTTTCCATTTCCCGTTTTACTTTAGAAACTGGCTTGTTTTTCGCACGCAAAAGGGTCCAAACACCAGCGGAACTCTCGCCAACTTCGGTACTTTGATCAAGATAGGTATTACGTCGTTCCAAAGGTAATCGGAAAACAGCACAAAACTGTCGATTGCCGGCTGATCCAGTTTTGTGTGCAAGATAAGGCTGAACCGGACCTCTCCCCAATTGCACAATTTGTTGTCGGGTGCGTGCACTTTTTGCAAATAACAAAATTCCGCGCGGCGGAAAATGCTGAGCAATCGAAAACAAAGACGGGACCCGAAATGAACAATAGTACAATGCTAACTTGGAAAAAAGGCACACGCTAACCAATCTCCATTTTGGGGGAGCAAATGGACAAAGGCCAACAAAGGACGGCATTCGCCAGTACTTTCGTCCTTTTTCCGCTTCTGTTCTTTCAACTTTCCATTTTTTGTTGTACGCTTCTCCAGAAACAGTGCTGGGAGTGTACATTCCTATTTCCTATATACTTTATTTGTATTGGCAGCACATGAGCTGTGGGAACCCAGAGGTAGATTTGTTATTGTACTAAGGGAACAAAAATGGAAACTGTTTCAATTGGAATGGGAAAATGCCGCGAACTGCCGCTGCTCGAATCTTGTGCGGCAACACTGTACCCTTGCTTGCCCGTTCGTTCCCCACCTCTGTTCGGCTGCGCGTACTGGTGGTTGCACACAGTCTTGAGCGCGTTGATCAGCAGTCGGCCGCACATCCGCTGCTCCTCCCACTCGTTGCCCACCGCCAGTCCGCCGCCGGCCGCTTCCGCTATCCGCGCGTTGGCCAGCACCGAGAACAGGGCGAACAGCGCCAAAAGAGGGAGCGGCAGCGAGTGGCTGCTGCCCAGTCGCAATCTCCGCTGCCGCTTGTGGGACGCGGGCACGGGACGAGAATCGACGGCGGCGGAGGAGGAGCACGGGCGGAGAACAACTGCGGCGGACACCATTTTCTGTGGCGCGGAATGCGGATGAGGGGACGGTCGGTCTTTGACTTTTGCTTATTCTGGGAGCTGAAAGAGGGGGAGAAGCCGTTAAGTTGGCAGAATTCGATGAAATCATTTCGCACACCAAAAAAAGAAAATTGAGGGGCATCTGGGCATGGGAGGGGGGGCTGATGCACTTTGCATTGTGTTCCGCTGAAATGCGTGCAATCATGGGGAGGAAAAGCTGTGGGGGACTCGGCGGATGGCAGCCCATCCACTAGCGACTGACTGCATCCACAGATGGACGGGAAAGCGACCACGCAGCCGCCGCAAATGGGATCCAGAGCGCAGCAACGGGTTCTGCAGTGTGCTTTTTAAGGAAATCAGCGACGCGGATCCGTCAGCCGGATGTGCCCATTAGTGGCAGTCGATCGGACATCTGAGCCTAATGGGCAGGGAAAACAATGCGATCAATTGCGCTAGGGGACGGAGGGGAATTGGCGCGTTATTTGGGCACCAAAGGGACGGTCGAGGGCAAATTGCACTCATCATGTGGCGGTAGAAAACAAACACCACATTTGGGCCAATCATTTGCCGGTGGCGGGCAATTCGCGGCGAGGACTGGCGGAGCAAGGGGAGGCGAGCAGTGGGAATGGGACGGCGGACTGACGCCCATATCGGACGCCGACACGCTTTTTGTAGGTTGGCGAATTGTCCAGCACACGCGATCGCGCACATCCATCCACGCCTGGGAAAGTGGCGCAACTGGCGAGGGGCGGACCCGTGGCCGAACACAACCCGACCGGCCGGGCCTCCCGCGAGGCCCCGCCCCTTCCCCGCCAAAGCAGGTTTTGAGCTGACCAAATCCAAACGTTTTTGTTTGTCCGGGAGCGCAAATTGCGGGGGACTCTTTTCCATTGGAAATTGTGCGGGGAAATTGGCGGTCGTGAGCCGCTGTCTGTATTCGGCGCGAGCAGGAAGGAGACTGACTAAGCCGCAGCCTCCTCTTGTTTTGTCCGTGGGCGTGGGGATGGAGGAGATCCCTCCCGTCCGAGGATTGGGCACAGTCCAGAAGCCAACAACAGGCTGAAAGTCAACCGAATACTTTGGGAGGTGGCATCTTTTCAGCAGACTTGCAGTGCCTAAGCTCTCCTTGGGCCCGCTAATGCCAACGCCTATTAGCGCAGTGAGGATCAACACCGTCCTTTGGCGTTGGTTGTTTTCGCGCCAATTTGGAGTCCCGGCGGCGGCGGAAAATATTTGCGGCGCACGGACGGACTTAAATGGTATATTATTGTTTGTCCGCAGGGAATGGCACTGCGCACTAACTATTGGCCGGCTAATTGGACGGAAAAACAGGCGGAAGTCGTACAATTGGGCGAAGGGGAAATTGGAAAGTCCTGTTGCTCTGGAAGTGGCGTAATGCGAAAAAGGCAAAAGGGAGTGGGAGTAAAAGAGAGTTCCCTTTTGCCTTTTGGTCTCTGGCCGCCGAATTGGGCGTTCCCGTCCCGCACGAAAACATGCAAACTGGATACGGGAACGCACAAAAGCGCAGAGTCGAATTCCCTCCCATCCGGCCAAGTGCAAGTCTTTCTTGCACATCGGCAGCGCTGCAATCAGTGAGTGGCCCTTGGCCCTTGTGACGCCACATTCGGGGAACCGCTAACGCGACAGGGCACAAAAAGTTCAGATTCAATTCGCGACGAAATGGCCTTTGCTTGTCCGTCTGTCTGCGTGTTGGCTGTTTACCTTCCGCCGGCGCCAGTTTGCGTGTCCCCCTACGCGCACATCAACCCACGCACAACACAGGGCTGGACTGGACTGGATGCGAGCGATTGGCGGGGATCTGCCAATTTGGGTGGAGAGATTTGTTGGTCTCGCGGAGAGAGAGAGGAGTCCGAGAACTACAAAACACTGCAAAGCGGGGAAAGCGGTGATTCCGCGGAATGGCTTTCGCCGGTGGGAAAGGGAAAGAGGTCAGCGTCGGTCGCGGAGATCTACTAATATCACTCGTTGTCTCTACGCAATCGACCCGTGGGAAATCCCTGCAAATCGGATCCAAATCCAGCGCATTTTGCAGTGAAATGGCCGATGGACTCTGGGGCGGCCAAACCCGATTGCGAACGGCTTTTGGCCGATGCGTCAGCCCGGCCGGTCCAGGCGGAGCCGGGAGTGAGTGCTTCACGCATGCACTTCCGAATAATCGGAGTCACGCGCGAACCAATGGCCAAACATAAACCGATGGCCAAACTTAGCCCTCCGCTCCCACTGGCCGAAAAAGTCTGAAGCCAGAAGGGAGGGAGAGTCAGCGGGGGAAACAAACACACAAAATTGCCGCTGGGAGGGAGAAGGAGGAACGGACCAACAAACGAAATAGGTATTTGCAAAGCCAAATGGCGCTACTTTTTGCGCTGCAAAATGACGGCGGCCAGTTTAAATGCGGGAGGGGCGCAGAATTATTCAGCGGCGTCCAGCACCATCATTTCGGTGACGGAATAGCAATGGGAATTGGACAGCACAATGGGCCGGAGACCCGCCGGCCGAATGCGCATAATTCGCTTGCCTCCCACGCGCACTCGCGGATCACACTCCAAACGGCCAGGCTCCGGAACTGGGGATCAATCCCAGGTCCAAAATCTCCAAGCCAAACGGTGGGTGATTGGGTACGTCGAAAAGATTCACTTTCACTCGCACACATTTCCATTTGGTCGCGTAGACAGGCACAACGCCTACAGGTCCAACAAGTGTCCGCATTTGAGGGATTGCACGCTTTACCTGTAGGTATTGGGATTGGCCCCAAATGCACTTTGGACGAAGCAAATCCGCAACAGCTTCGTTCAATTTGGCTTAATTGGACGGAAATCAAAGGCAACTGGACCTTTGGGGGATTGCCGGATTAGCGGGTGAGGCAACTTCCGGAGGGTCCAAAAGGTGAGGTGACCGACTGTTTTCTGTGCTCTTTGTCTGTGCCGTTGGGTGGGGAGTGTGCAAAACGGGGGGACTCTGCGGGCGCGAGTGGGAGTGGAACTGGGATTGGGGCGCTGTTTTTGCGCCGCTGGACTCCTTTGGGGGCGGAGATGCCGCCCCAACGGAGGAGATGGCCTTTCCTTTCGCCGCAGAAGATTGATGGCCGGCGGGTGAGTGGACACCGCAACAAACAACAAATAAATAAATAAATGTGTGCGCCAAAAGCTGTCTGACGGAGCCCTCAAAAACCAAGTATTTTTATTCCGATTTCCTCCAATCGTAGGCCAAGCCTTGTGTTTGGGTCAATGTCCCACTCTGGTCTCCTCATTCCCTCTTTGTTGCGCTGCTGGAGTGCGACCGAGGAATTTGCGCGTTGGGCAGGGCGCGCATTTTTCGAATTCCTCCGCGCGCTCGGTGAGTGAACAAACACGCTCTGGGAGCTACAAATCGGCGGCGGACGGGAGGACCTTCGGGACGTTGGGCATTTCGGGGTTTGGGCTTTGGGTTGTGTGGGAGTCGAAATGTCGCGACAAGTGGCGCCGGGAGGCGGGGACACGCGCAAAATAGGCAATTAGAGTGACGCGGACGCACGAGAAATTGGCGCCTTCTGGCACTTTTGGCATTTGCGCGTCAGCACGTTTTGCTCGATTCCGTGTGCTAAATTGTGCGGCCCTCGCTTCCGGCACGGCGGACAAAACAAAGGTGCGTCAACAACAAAACGCCAACAGAGGCGGATGCGACTTTTATTTTAGAATCTGAAGCGGCGGCCGTGCATCGAAATCAGGCACTAAAAGTGGACAAACATCCGAAGACCAGCAGTCAACTGTCTTTCTGTCTCTGTCTCTCTCTTCTCTCTGCCTGCATCCGCCAGAGACCATCTCCTTTTGTTTTGTTAGTTCTGTCCGCATATTTGCCCATGTTCGCCCCTTCCCCAACAAATGGCACGTCACACTCTCGCCCGTCCGAGTGCCAATCGCCATTGGCACTTCCCCGGTTCCGTGCCTTATTCCAACAGTGGTTGGCGACATTTGGCTGCCGAAGACACGCAACAGGGAGCACCGAATGTCGCAAATGTCAGTACCCGTTGGCGCAAATTAATTAGCATATTTTCCGGGAAACCGCAAAAACACAATGAAACATGGATGTGATCAAGTGGACATGTGCTATGTATTTCATAAATAATAATGGAATCCGAGATGAGGGCAGAGCCAAAAAAGGCGAAAGGGAATTTGGAGGGCTTTTTTGGGTTCTTGGGTTCCCCAATGGACAATCCAATGTTTGGCCGCCAAACAGCGAAGGCACATCGGGCGGACGAAGTGCACGCGCGAAAAAGGCGAGAAATGGGCGTGAATGGAATTGTATTTATTTATCTGGAGGAAAGAAAGAACAGCAGAACCGACAGAGGAGTGGACGACGAATCACGCGATGCACTCGCACAGAAGAGCCGATCGGAATGTCCGGTGGAAGTGTGCCAAAAACCACCGCAAAAAACGCGAGGCTCTGAAAGAATGAATGGGGATTTGGGTGGAAATCTGCTCCAATTCTGCATCCATTTGCGCGTTTGTTCGCCTATTTTGGAGCATTGGGTCCATCCGCTCCAGTTTGGGCTGGAAAAGGGCGAACGCAAAAAGAATAATAACGCAATCAGCGGAGGAGAATCGGCGGAGGCCAAAGAATGGGCCAAAGCAGATTTGGAAGTTGGGGCCAAAGCACTTACCCACCGACAGTTGTGCTTTGAATTCCTTCCGTCTGGAGTCAATTCCGCATACCAAGTAATACTTCGGAGGGCAGATTACATATAGGTATTGTTCTATTGGATAATAGTAAATGGCCTAATGGCACCCGGGTCAACATGTCAACAATTGCGCAACCATTTCCCGATTCATTTTTTGTTGCCCTTTGAAAGCAATAAAAAGGCCCTACAAATATTGTCACGCCAAGCGACGACGACATTTCTCCATTTGCGTGTGCTCCCTTTCCATTTTGAGAGAACCGAAAAAGCGGCACCAAAACCCACAATATTCCGAACAATGGCTTCGAATTTTGCGGAGGCAATCCGTTCATTACTAGTATTCTCTATCGGCCAAATGGAACAGTAGTCCTCAGAGGCTGCGGAGTGGCGCAAATGATGTTCGGCGGTTCGAAATCGTGTGCGCATAGTCGAATGTGTGGGAACATGAGTTACAAGTACAATATGTTGATCGCAAATGACCGTGGAGATGGGACAGAAGGTGGGTGGGGTGGCTAACGGGAGGAGGACGGTCGGTTGGGGACTTGGGAGAGCTCACTTGAAGCAAAGGCGGGACGGACCGGACAGGCGCACTGGCCGAAAACGAAGAACGGACTCTGACTCCCTAGAACTTTCACAAATCCGCAATTTCAATGCGCCTGCCCGGTGCCTGCTGCGTATCGACATTTGGTGTCCGTTTGTCACTCTCTGCGTGTGAATGTGCCCAGCGAGCGCTCCATGGCCTGCCGGTGGGCGATCCGGGTGACGCCGAGTGCCGTGAACCGGGTCCGGTCGAAGCGCAGCAGATCGGCGCCGCACACGTTCGCAAACGCCTCCGCGTAAACGCTGCCCCCGCAGCTGTCCAGGGACAGCGAGCCCAGCCAGCTCAGCACGTCCGCACTGCCCCACTCCTCCACCGGCTTCTGCAAGCAGAACGCTCAAGGGCCACAAGGGTCGGTCCCACCTGCCGGAACTGGTCGCTCACTGCCGGTCGGGACGGGACCGGTTGGGCTGGGATGGGCGAGGACGAGGAGGCGCACGACACGACGCCTGAACTAGTTGATCGATGGAAAGTGGGTACAAATCGGCCAAAGCTCTCTCTAGTGTTCTTGTTCCAGTTTCAAGGCATTTTGAGATTAAGCGAACAAACTTTTGAATGAAAACTAGCAAAACGAGGACATTCAAGGCTCAATATTTTTTGGTCTGGGTTTGCCTTCGGCGGAGTTGGTGGAGACCCTGTCCTCGCTGCCGGAGGAGCCTCCCTGGCCCGAGTCGAGAGACTTGGCGCCGCCAGAGGAGGTGCTCGGCTGCTGCCCCTCCTCGTCGCCCTCCTCGTCGTAGTCCACTGGCGGGACCGGGAACAGGGGCCGCTGCTGCAAAACGAAGGGTTGGAGGGCACAGGGGGAACGAAGGGAGGGGATGGGGAAGCGGGGTCTGGAGAGCGAATGCAGGGTAGACCAACCAGTTGGGACTGTTTTTGGGCTGACGCTGCCTGTGTAGGGTAGCGATGCCAGGCGCACTGCGGCGGCGGCTCCAGGGACATTTGCTGGCTGAGCACGTTGACCCGGTGCTGGACAGGCAGCGACTGCCCCGTGCCATTGCCGGAGGAGGCCCCGCCGCTGTGCTGCTGCTCGCAGTCGCCGCACTCGCTCGGCTCCAGCGAGGTGCGAGACGACGTGTACCCGCTGTCCTTCTTGGCGCCCCCGATGAAGCTGCACCCGCCGCCGGGCGGAGAATGCGCCGCGGCACCGCCGGCAGCCGCACCGCCGCGTGACTTTGAATTGGGGCCAGTGCCGCCGTTGAGGGCAGCGCCCGCCTTGCCAGCCACCACGTTCTCCAGCACCGACTCGCGCAGACTCAGTCCCGCGTTGTAGCGGCTGCAATCGGATGGCGTCCATTTCGGGCAATTCTCGGGAGACTCACTCACTTGACCACAGTCACTCCGTTCTGCCGCTGCTGCTCCTGTTTGGGTTCCTCCTGACTGTCCGCGCCCTGCACTTTACTGCGGCGCCTGCTCAAGTGCACAGAACGAATCAATTCAAATGATAATACACTTTGCCATAACCCATAATTAAGGATGCCTATTTCATCCCCTCTCTCGTAGTAACTTCACAGACTGACTCTAAGCTCTAAGCCCCCAAATGTCTTATTTTTGATGCATTGGAGTGCCTCCTGGCATTTGTTAGTCGCTTTTATTTTTTTTGAATAGGTCCCATACTCCGTCTATCACTTGGCCAGGAGGCACTCCATTTTCCTCCCCTTGATTCAATTCACAATGGTCGTTCAATTTACATAATGCCAATAAGATTACCGGGCCAATGCGGAGCGCAGATCCGAATCAAAGTCGGTCGGCACCTTGGGGGACGGCCCATTCTGGGCGTTGTTCGGCTCTTTCGGAGCAGCTGGCTGAACTTTTTGTTCGGCGGTGGCACCCTCACTGCTGTTAGAACGCGCATTGACCGGCTTCAGACGGACGGCGAGTAGTGCCTCTGCCGAAATGCCGCGACAGTCCGCCGCTGTCCCGATGGAGGGGGGAGGCCGAGCGGCGGATGGTCCTGGGCAACCAAAGAAAAGAAGGAGTTCCGGGGCCAATCGAAAGTGACTCTCGCTGTTCACCTCCTCCTGTACCAGCGCCATTCTGCTGTGTTGTTGTCTTATTGGAGGGCGCCATTGCCTTGAGCAGGTTCAGCGGCGGCGGCGGGGGTGGTGCTGGCGGGGCCCCATTCACCGCCGGCGGAGGCACCACGACCACGGTGGACGCGTAGATGGGCTGCGGCTGGGCCGCATCTGCTGGCGGAAAGGGCGCGGTCGCTGGGATTGACGTCGGCATTGTTGCGCGTTGGGACGTCGCAGTGCCTGGCGGCGGGGGAGGGGGCGGCGTCTTGGGGCGCAGAACCAGTCTGAGGAGGAAACAGTAAGGGTTTCTCTGATCTTGTGGCCGTGCAGCACCTGTTGGCGGCCGCGTACTCGCCGTGCAAGTCGGGAGACGAGCTGGAGCTCTTCATCAGCAACGGCTGTTCCCCCGCAGCGCCATTGCTCACGGTAGAGCCGTTGGTGCGGACCTGCTTGCGGCGCTTCATCTCCGTCACGGAGGTGAACTTCTTCGGCTCCCCCGGCGAGGGCCCCTGCTGCACCATCAAGTGCTCCAGCTCGGCGGCAGAGATGCGTCGTACCGCCGACGGACGGCCCAGCTTCACAGAGGCGCACCGGATGGGCGTCGGTGGATCAGCTACGACAGGCGAAGGGTTCTGGTCCGCACAACGGTGGGGTGGAGGCGGCAGATCTGAGTGGACGAATAGCATTCAGCGATAAAACCAATTCCATCGATCTTGTAGGCCTCGGTTTGGAATTAACCTGACGCGCTGAACTGCGCCGCTTGGCCTGAGTTGCCGAACGCGCGGCCGAAGGACAGTGTGGTGGACGGGTTCCGCTGCGGAGGCGGCGGAGGCGTGGGCGGCACCGAGTGGTGGTTTTTGCGGCGACCCATTGTGCCGCCGCTGGCGTAATGCCCTGTCTGCGCGTAAATTTGCTGCGCTCCGTTCTGCTGCGGCAATTCCACCGTGATCACTTTCAACTGCAAACGGGGGGTCGATTGGCCTCTCCTCCCACAGACCCCCGCTCACTGTGATCGTGTCCCCGCTGCCGTGGATCAGCTCGACCACCCGCTCGTGACTGGCCGCGCGCACGTCCACTCCGTTGATCTCGAGCAGGAAGTCCCCGGGCCTCAGTCCCGCGCGCATCGCCATCCCGCTCATGTCGACGCCCTCGAAGAACTGCAGGGCGGGATGCGCGGGCGACGCGCAAAAGTCCAGCGGCATCGAATCGGTGTCTGAGGCGAGAGAATGTGAGTGTTCATTTTGTGCAGAATCACGTCTTGCGCCGCGCAGAATAAAGCCGAAGCCCTTGGGACCGCGCGGGATGACCAGAATGCGCGGCATGTTCGGCTCGAAGCCGGGCTGCTGGCGCTGCACCGCGTCCGCGGGGATCCGGCGCAGCGTGCCGTAGTCGGACGAGGCGGCGCCCCCAAGGGCAGAGGAACTGGCCACACTCGGATTCGGCGAGGCACGGTGCTGAACGGAGAACAGGCTCTGTTCCGTGAGACACAGATTGGTTGATTCGATTGGGGCTCTCACCTGTTGCGCGGGGAAACGTTGCTGCTGGACGGAGGAGGCCATGGTGGAGGTGGAGGAGCAGTGGGACAGCGACCGCCGACGCATGTGCTGCTGCTGCGGGTCGACAGAGCCCAGCTGACGGCTGGACACCCTGCGCCGCGGGTTCAACTTGGGCGCGTCGCGGAACGGCACTGCAAGGCGGTAAAGTTTGATTAGAACCCACAATAGTTTAAACTGCTATTAGACTCCTATTTGACTCCAAGATCTGAAACTCTGGGATCGGGAGATGCCGATTGGCCTTACCTGCATGATAAACACCGGTTCTAAAAGTGTAATTCCTTTGTGCAAAAACGAGAAAAGTGTTTGTCCAGCGAAAGCAGAGAGCAATAAATGCGGTGCATAACAATAAAAGAGGCATCCTTTTCCCTCCCAAAAACGCATTTTTGCAACACATTTTGTCCGGCCAACGGCTGTTCTGTGGCTCAAAAACAGCCAAAAGTACTAATAGCGATGAACATGGGAAAGAGGACGGGGGAAACAACTCAATACGTGATGAACGGGCAGAGATTGGATTCCGCGGAGTCCAACTCCAAGCCCCGACCAGAGATTGGGGCCTTCCCTCCTTGATCTCCGATTGGGGCCTTCCCCGTCGTTTTGACCTCTGCCGGTGGCACGGCTCCAGTAGTGCTGGTGGTGGTGGTGGAGGGCCGGGTGCAGAGTCCAGAACATTTTGGGCTGCAGAGAATGGGGGAGGGGAATAATCGGCGGCGCTAATGCGCAGATCTGCGCCGCGCAAATGAATTAATTCGCCCGTCCGTCTCTCCGGGGGCTGGACGGACCGCTAATGGCTCATCTCGCGAGCGCGGCAAAAAAGTGCGGCGGCTCGAATCAGGAATAATCCGAGGGAAAACAGAGCGCGCCGGCGGAGGGGGACCCTCTCCCGCAATTTTGCAGCGAATGGACAAATGGACGTCCGAAAACTAATGCACGACTGGGAGAACAGAGTGCCCCAGAAAGCGCCAGTTAATTGGCTCTCTCGCCTGTGATGAGAAATTGGCGCAAATCGGGAAGGGAAGGGCGGCGAGAACTTGCCCTGCCCAAGGGTGGGCGCTCAATTCGGGTCAATTTGGCGGGAAATGGGGAAAACGAAAATGTAAAGCGGGACAACCAGAAGAGACTTTCTAGACAGAATCGGCACTGACCGACGTTGTGCGGCGAGTGGCCCTGGATGACCTCGGCCACCGCCAGTGCGTTCACAATGTGCGCCACCTGGGCCGCCGGCTGGCCCTGCCGGTTCGCCAGACTGGGGTCTGCGCCGCGGAACAGCAGCACCTGCAGAGGGGGAGATGCAGCAAATGGCTTCGATGTCTGGTGGTCCCCGAACGAGACCGCCTACCTGGGCGCAGTCGACGCGTCCGTTCACCGCGCACACGTGCAGCGGCGTGTTCCCGTTCACGTTGCGGGCATTGATGTCGGCGCCGTAGTAGAGCAGTTGCTCCACATGCTTCGACAGCCCGTTCTTGCACGCCTAGAAGGAAATTTCGCATCCAGTAAAAACGGCAGTAGGGGTGAATATGCCCACGAAACCAAATTCGGGCTTGCCTGGTGGAGGGCGGTGTTGCCGTGCATGTCGACCACGTCCAGCTCTGCCGCCTCCGCCAGCAGCATCTCGGCCACTTCGGCGCTGGACTCGGTGGACAGCATGTTGTAGTAGAGCGGCTGAGGCGGAACCCTACTCTGGCCCTTGGACCCAACCTACAGTCAGTCCGATCATGTCACGGTAGTTGGGTGAGGCGCCCAGCTCAAGCAGTGCGCGCACGTTGTCGGCCAGCGAGAGGAAGGCGGCCTTGTGCATGGCGGTCTGTCCCTCCGTGTTGCGGAAGTCCAGGTGGGCGCCGCCGCCGACCAGCTGGACCAGCACCTCCCGGCTGGCGCCAGCCCCTGCCGCCAGGGTGAGCGGCGTCTCCCCGTGCGCGTCGTGGAAGTTCGGGTCAATGCCCTGTGCGCAGAGTCGCTCTACCTGGATTTGCCGAAAATGAGAGGTCTTGGGAACACAAATCCCCAAAAAGAGGGGGCATTTGGGGAATATTGTACTTCCGTTTGGGCCCACCTTTGCGGCGTTCCTGGCCTGGATGGCGTCGTTGAGTTTGCGCAGGTTCTGCTTGGAATGGACCGCCTTGAGCGCCTTCTCGTCCAGCCGCAGCATTTTGTACACTCGCTTCTTGTACTTGAGCTCCTGAATGCTCTCTCTCGTTTCGGCGAGTTCTCCCAACCAACGTTCCGCTCACCACGTATGGGACGCAGTCGTGGAACGGGTAGTCCCGGATGGGCCGGTCCTCCAGCAGGAATTTGCCGGCACGCCCGTCGCACGGCGGCAGAAACAGCCCGAAATTGAAGGGCTGCGGCAGCTGCTGCGGGAGAGCGTCGAACAGGCGCCGCTTGATGTCCCACACCAGTTCGTCCGGCGCAACGCTCAGACACTTCTGAGATGTTGGAAACAATAGCCACGCAATCTTTGGCATTTTGCAAGGACAACATTCAAAGAGGAGAGACCGATCAGTAATTCACTGGTCGGCCGGCGGATGCCGTTGGGCAGAGCAGTCGGCAGAGTGAGCGAGTGGGTGGGGTTGGACTGGGAGGGGAGAGCCCATTCCGCTATTCCACAATTGGCTGTGCTTAGGGCGCCAGGGCAAAAAGGCCATCGCGGTTGCGGGTGGGCTCTGCCGCCCAAAAAGCAGCCGAGTCGATTGGCGCAATTTGGGCAGAGCGCCGATTAATTCGCGCGGCGCCCTTTCCTCTCCGGGTGACTGGATTCGGGGAGGAAAAGCCGCCGCGCGAGTTCCGCCAGCCGCTGAATTGGCGCCCGCAATTAGCCAAAGTTTGCGAAGGCGCCCCCCGACGGCGGCTGGACCACCCCCAACAGAGAAGGGACGGCCAACACCGGCACACCCCAGTGGCCCCGGTTGTGTGTGCCGAGTGTTCACCTGCATCTGCAGTTCGGGCACAAATATCTGCAGGTTCAGCGGCGCCGTTGCGTCCCCGCGTTGGCCGTTCCCTGAGCGGTGCTGTTCGCCCAGGGTGGACAGAGAGTCGTCCGCGGTGCCCGTCTGCAGCGACAGCGACGGAGAGGCACTGCCCGAGGAGGTGGAGCAGGAGGACGGGAAATGCATTGCGTCTAAACGGGCAAAACTGGAGATTCGAAGGAAGTGCGCGCAATCTGGGTACCGGGGGCAAACTGGACGGATTAAATTTGGCGCTGAAATGGCGCGATTTTGTGAGGAAACGGAACAAAGGGACGGTAAAGAGGGGCACAAATTGGGCAGAGACAGAAGTCAAAACGATAAGGGTGAGAGGGGGAGGTGTGAAAATGAATTGGGGGTGGGACACAAAAGTGAGGGAACTGAAAGGGTTTTTGCCAAAGGGACGCGATCTGGTACCGGGGAAAGGATTATTCGGCCAAAATTGGGGCGAACAACTCGAAAGGTTTCCTCGCCTTGGACTTGGACCTGGAGGAGGGTCTCAGACTCCGGTCCAAGCAGTGCATTGACTCTTCAGACTTGTGCCTCTTTTACTCTTACTATTTGAGTGTTTCTCGCAAGCGGACAGGAATCCAGAAGTTCAGAACACGACTCCTGCCTTTGGATCGATTGGCAATGAAAAATGTGTGCGGAGCAGCCCAGCAGCCGATTGGCGCTGCCCGCCGAGAAAGATCCGGACGCAGCGATAAGGGCAAAGGGACAGCCCAGAAGTTGTTGTTTCGCACAATAAAACGCGAAAACGGGGCGCGGCGCTAGAAAATGTCAAGGAAGGTCTTCGAATAAAAGGTCTGGGGAACATTTCGGCAAGGTCAAGATTTTGAAAACTGTTTGGTCGGGTCTCGATGTCCGGAGGAGGGACTGTTGCGCTTCCATTGGTTGCTTTGGAGCAGAATAGGCGGGCAATAAGCGCCAGCCAACCAACTCATTCTGCTGCGCTCTGGGGATGAGTGCGTCAGAAGTTTTTACAATAAATTGGGCGAGGAGAAGCCGCCTAAGTGGATGCGCCGGCGATGAGAAGGAAGCTGTCCAATTTGCGCAATTTGGGAAAGCAAGGGATAATGCTGTCGAGCAGGGGAGCAGCAGCAGCAGCAGGCCCTTTGGCCCACAGAAAACACAACGCGCGCAATTTGTTCTGGCCCGGCGGTTTACGATTACACGGCGCGGGGACGGACACGCGGCGAAGAAAGCGCAACAGCGAGTGGATGGTCGCGCCCGGGTTGGGCGATTAATTACACGCCACCAGCGGAGGGCGGGGCAAGTGCGCGGAGAGTGGGGGCACCGGCCCTGAACCTGTCTTCTCAAAAAACATCCTCCACCCGCACGCCAAGTGCACCCGAATCTGGAGTTCTGCGAAAATTCGGACTCCGAGACATTTGGGCAATTGGGCAGTCCTCTCCCCTTTCTTGGGCTGCCCACGCGATGGCCCGTTTGAGCGGGGACCAAACGATCTTAATGGCGCCGGCAGCAGAACAGTGAACATGTTTTCTCCGCCAAAGGACTGCGCAATAATTGTTAGTATTTATTTATGCACATTGTTGGCGGCAAGCGAGCAGCCAAAGGGCCGACCCCAACTCCTGATCAATGGCCGCCCAAAACCACACAAAGTGTGGGTTCTGGTCCCAGATTGTTGTTTACGCGGCTTCACCTCCATTATTGCTCGAAGTTGTGTTTTTGCGTCCGGGGAGCAGAACCAGCTGTGGCTGGATGCGCGGGGATTGTGGACAATTGGGTCGTCGGAGAATTGGCGCGCGGGAGTGCTCTGCGGGGAGAGGGCCAGTCCCAAGAAACAACTGCCTGCACGCTATAGCAAAAGCCGCCGCCCAAAATTTGCGGCGGCGGAACAACAGGCTCTCGCGTAATAAGCATTCGGAAATATTGCGCAGACGCAGGGACTGGGATTAATCGCTGGCAGTGGAAATGGACGGTCGGAGGAGGCTACTTGAATTTGCTGCAAGAACCATAAAACAACCGAGGGTGGGGAGGAGAGACTTTGATTCGGCCATTGATTTCGGTTTCGGCTTCACAGCCGATGTATGAATTTGTCGGTAGTGGAACTGCGTCAGAATATCTGTTCCTTTTGGTGGCATTGGTTCGAGGATTTGCTAATTAATGCAAAATGCGTGTGTTGTGCTGTGGGAATGACTCCTTCCCCGGCTGTCCCCGTGACCGACCCGTCCGGGCGGAATGGCGTCACATAACCGCGCAATGGGTTCGTCCCACATTCTGCTTCTTCGTGCTTTGCAGCGGAAGAAGGGGGTGCTGCGCAGCCGAGTGGACTTTGCGGCGCTGACCATCTCGGCGCACACAAAATCGATGCGATCGCGGCGGGCGAGGATTGCGGAGGGGCAATTCGCCTCCTCACCGCAGCAAGCGCCATCCGAGAGAGAAACTTCGCCGCAGATGAGAGGAGTGGGCAAAGAGAGCATTCATTCATTGGCTGTGGAGATGTACCGGAGGGCAAAGGCGTTCTTCCGATAAAAACCGACTCCCACCCTACTCATCACCACCCAACTCATCACTACCCTACTCATCACCAACCAACTCATCACCAACCCAACTCATCACCT
>VAHH01000700.1:0-20611 GCA_013357305.1 Radopholus similis | reverse complement strand
GGCAATTGTGCGCCGCCACGTCTACATTCTTGTTGGCTAATTTGCTCAGTGTCCACAAATCGTGTTTGCTCGGAGGAATTTTTTGGCGCGCCCGATTTGGCGGCGGAAGAAGAACAGAGGCAAGGCAAGTGCTGTTGGTGGCGAAGGAGCCACTGCTAATTCGATGGGAGCGGAAAAACGCCGTCCAGCGGTGGTTTCCGCCGATTTGGCGCTGCAAAATTACTCCATCCAGTCAGTCATCAGTTCCCTCCCAGCAGAGGGAACTCTGCTGGGCGCGTATATAAAATTGGCGGCGTCAGTGGAGCGTTCACTTTTGTTGCGAGCGCCACCAGCAAATGATTAATTGGGCGCGAATTGAGCAGCGCCATGCTGGCGTCTGATCCCCTGTGCCGTCGTCCATTGTGTCCGTTGGGCGCACAAATGATAAATGGGCATTCGCCCGTCGCGCGAACAACCCAAAAATCCGCGCCATTCTGTCTGTCCGGCGCGCCACTGGAAAAGGATCTCGGTCTCGCCAAGCCCTTTTTATAGACGCCACCCATTTGCGCTGTGATCGGATCAAACAACAACATCACACCGAATTGGAGAGAGACTCCATTTAGACGAGATGGCTTTGCTTGTGTCCACCGAATACGGATCAAAACTGAATACAGACTTCTAGACTAGTCGGCACAGCAGAATTGAGATACCCCAAGAGCTCATTTGATTAGTTCGAGACCTCAGAATCAGGGTCAGTCCACCGAAAAGAGTAGAAATCTCAGATCAGAGATACCCCTTTTGGAGTAGGAGAGCACCGAACTGACCAAAACCACTCGAATCGAGATCGCGACTGATGAGATCTCAGCTTAGTCGAGATTAGTCAAGACTCGAGGCCCGCAGTCGAGAACTGAATCTCTCTCTTTTTTGAGATCAATCAAGAATTTCATTCTTCAGGGCGAGAGGGCTTTGCTTGTCCTTCCAAAACAGTATCCATCTACTCCATCCGCCGCCGTTCAAAGCCGCCGCGCGAGCAATGGACCCGCTACAGCAGCAGTGTCCCCTCAAGGAGACGGACGAGCACAAACACATGCGTCGCATTGCCTTCCTGGCGGTGGCCGTCTCCACAGTTGGATAAAAATTCAAATCGCTTTAATCTCTGTCAATCTTTAAAGTAATTCGATTGTTGTTCAGGTGACTGTGGTCGCTGCAGTGATCACGCTGCCCATGTTGTACAGCTACGTGCAGTCCTTCCAAAGCCATCTGATGAACGAGGCCGACTACTGCAAGGTGCCTTGGGGGATGGGATATTTCTGGATTGGGACCACCTAGAGAGAAAAGAGCAATTCTCACAATTAAAACTAGTTTGGACATTTGTACATGTCATAAGTCATAACTTAGTTATGATAGTCTGTTTGGTCTGATCTTATCAGTGAATTCCCTAGCTAGGTGAGATAGATCATATGGTATATTACTAACATGGGGTGAGGTTTGTTGATTGGCGGATATCTCAAATCAAGGTCATCAAGTTCAAGCAGTACAGGCCTACAGGCCCACTGATTGTTGCATTTTTTGTCCATGGCCGTAGAATCGGCTATTCACCAGAATATGCAGCACATTTGTTGCCTTCCAGGCCCGTTCCCGCGACATGTGGCTGGAGATGACGGCGCTGCAGATTGGCAAAGGGCACGTGAACCGCATCAAGCGCGGCTGGCTTTTCGGCCAATGGCTGCCTGAGACCGGGGTGGAGAGTGGCTACGCAGGTTGGGCACTTGAAATGTGCGTTGAATTGCGCTGGAACTGCTCCACTGAAGGCGGCGGCGGTGTGCCTTCTGCGCCCGCAGGCCCCGGCTACGCCAGTTCCGGCTACGCCCCCGTGGTGGCGGCCGAACCAGCGCCCACTTGCTGCACATGCCACCAAGGGGCGCCTGGGCCGGCCGGCCCAGAGGGGGCCCCCGGAGCGGACGGAGAGGACGGGCTGAACGGAAAGGACGGCGCCAACGGAAGGGACGCGCAATCTCTTCCAGCACCGCTGGAGCCGCCGTGCATTGTGAGCTCGAATCATTCATTCATCAGCAACGTCAATGCGCACTTTCTGCCCACAGGTGTGCCCTGCAGGACCCACCGGCCCGCCCGGCCCTGTCGGACCCAAAGGGCCTCCCGGACCGAAGGGCTCGCCCGGAGAGCCGCCGAAGGACGGGACGCCCGGGGACCAGGGCAACCAGGGACAGCCAGGCCCGCAGGGGGTGCCCGGCCGCGAGGGACCGAGGGGCGCCCCGGGCCAGCCGGGACGTCTGATCCCGGTGCCCGGCCCACAGGGCGAGACTGGACCGCCCGGGGTGGCCGGAGAACAGGGGCCCAAGGGAGCGCCCGGTCCGGACGGACAGAGCTTTGAGGGCCCGCCCGGCCCCAGCGGAGATGCTGGCCGCGCCGGAGTGCAGGGACGCGCGGGAGCACCGGTAAGGAGAAGGGGAATTGTTGACGCGGTTATGCGGACCGAAACTTGGGAATAAAAATCAATAATATCACACTAGAGCTAGATCTGGGGAATCCAATTTTGCCTTTTCAAATCGGATAGCACTAATCAGTTTATATTTAGGTATCAGTTAAAGATCGAGATCGCATTGATCTGCACTGATCAGTCAAAACACGCTGATCGATTAGTTTTGAATTAACTGCGAAATTGGATTCCTCATTGATTTTAACAAGTTATATCAGCAAAATTTGGTACCGCAAGTTTGGGATTTGAGTCGACAGCGCAAATTGATGAACCGATGGAACATACATAAATCATTTGCAGGGACCTTCCGGACCTCCGGGACAAGATGGGGAGGTGGGCAGCTGCGACCACTGTCCGGCGCCGCGCACCCCGCCCGGCTACTACGCGGGCGTGGGCGGACACGAGGGCGGAGGCCGATCGGGCAGTCCCTACCGCAACTGAGCGGCCAAAGGGCCAAATTGGAAGCCCTCTTCCGCGGAAATCTTCTTCAGCAATGAGCCCAGTTCCGGGAGCATAACCAAAGTCATTCGGCTCTCGTCATTCCCAATCAGCTCGCTCAGTGCTGGTTCATGACTCAGAAAATGCAAACGCAATCTGAGCACATAAGTTCGGGAGACAAAATCACTTTTGGATTTGGATCTAGATCATGTCAAGTGATCAGATCAGTTTGGATCAACAAGATCTGATCAATCCAACTGATCCGATCCACAACTGGGACTGATCTGCAGATTTATCTGGATCCATCCAATTTCGGTTTGAATTCTATCGAATTTGCACTTTCTAGAGCATGAGCCAGCACGCATCGTCCACCATTGACGTCCCCCTCCCACATCTTTGAGTGTAGAAATGTTCCCCTCTTCCGTGCGCACATCTTCCCCACCCAATGCCAAATTCCTAATTAGCTGCTCTCATGTTGTTCCGCTCCAAAATGTTCCCCCAAGGTTCCCTCACTGCCAACTCTTCTGTCAGTTTCGCCGTTGTTCGCCTCTCCAAAGGTCTCCTTCTCTTCTCATTAGTCCACTTGTGGTCTTCTCATTCTGTGCGCCCATTTGTGGTCCTGGCCCCCAAATTGTTTGGTCGTCGTCGTCGCCGAATTGTCCACAAAGTCGCTGTCCCAGTGGAGAAAATCAAGTCAAATTTGAGTTGTTTTTCGATTGTGCCAATTGTGTTCCGTCTTTTTGCGTATTGTGCCCACGGAAGAGAGGATAAAACGACGTCTAAAAGCACTCACAATTGAGCAACAAAAGAGCCGCGTGCTTGCCAATGAGCGCAAAATGAAAATGAACAATTGATTTGCATACTTTTGTTTTAGATCTCTATTCACGGGAGTCATCTTTTGACGACAAAATTTATATTTAAGTGGAACAGCGAAAAAAGGCTTTGACAAATGAAGTTTGTAGAGAAAAGGCGAGAATGGTGAGCGCCAGCAGCAACAGGGAGCACTGGCTGATGGCGGCGGATGAGGGACGGAACAACATTTTTGGCTTGAATGGAGTGTGGGAAGAGGAATTGATGATTTTATTCGGGATTTTGCTATTTCGATTGATGCCTTTGGCTGAATGGCTCCCGCTTAAATACCGACTTGCACTGCTGCTGCTGGCCAATGACACGCACCAAAGCGTGAACCCGTGAACCAAACATGTGCGTGAGCGCGGAAGTGGCGCTGAATCAATTGTTGGTTAGCAAGCCAGGCAAAAACATGGAAAAGGGGCGGGCAAAAGGGAAGAAGGAGGAACAATTCGCATTTCGCACTTTGGTGCAATGAGTGTCCCAATTTGTTTTCATCGCTCATCATATTGCATATTGCAAAGCACTTGATCGGCAATTTGCGCAATCGAAAAGAGATCAAGGTGGTTCAAACTGTTCATACAACAATGTGATAGATCACACAAAGTATGACTGATTTTTTTGATAAGAGCAGTCCAGGTGCAGCAGAATTACGAATACTCATCAATGAATGACAAAAACGCTCCCATTGGGGGTATTTGACATGTCTTATTTATTAATTATTAGTATTAAGTATTAACAAAGTTGATCAGATTGGTCTGATCTTATGCAAAAGTGCACAAAATCGAATTGTCAATAGGCCAAAATTAACAGAAATAACCAAACTAGTAGAAAAATCGCTATCATAATGGATAATACCCAATCCGAGTCCAGCACTCTCTTCGCTTCGTGTTTCTGTTCTCTTTTATCATCAGCCATTATCATTGCGTTCGCTTCTTTTAGCAGGTAATTGCCTTCATCTCCACTATCGAATCTAGTGCTTAAAATTAAAATTTAAAACGACTTATATATGATTTGATATTTCAAGAATTTGTTCAAACTCATTTCCTTAACGTAGAAATTCAACTGACGTCCTCATTTTACTCCCCAAGTTCCATTACTCACAAACTTCCGCACACACGTAGCAGCCGTCTACGTGTTCCGTGCTCCTCGTTGAGTATTTCTCGGAGCCGTCTTTTGCGCACCCGGTCAGCTTCGTCGGCCATCGGAGTGCGACTCAACATCAGGGAGTGCGTGTTGCCCAAAGCAACAGCGCCCAGTGTCAGGCGCTCTTGAGTGCGCCCATTTTCCAGCTCCGAGCGCCCAACTTGTTGCTCGC
Organism: Radopholus similis; assembly: GCA_013357305.1. NCBI lineage: Eukaryota > Metazoa > Nematoda > Chromadorea > Rhabditida > Pratylenchidae > Radopholus > Radopholus similis. The sequence continues at coordinate 15,530 of VAHH01000700.1, read as the reverse complement.
CTATTTCGCTTAATCCGTCGTGTTCGTCGCGCCTCCTCTGAGAGAAATAGCCTCGGCGGCGACTTCCACCATAGTAATAGCCGAACCGGACGTGGAAGCACGCCGTGGTGTCAGCGCTCATAAAGTCCTCAAGAGGAGGCATTGCCTCAAAACAGTTTGGGGCGCCAGAAACCTGCTCAATCGCCGCGATCAAGGCAAGTACGAAGGGTGCAACAGTGTTATTGCTCTCCCAATTGAAGCTGGACACACGCAGAACCAGTGTCCTGGGCTCCGGGCTGGGCGCCTTAAGCCAGGCCAGGATCTCCGCCAGCAACACGGTTCCGCCACTATTGATGTCTCCTAGGTCCAGGAACAGGCGTAACATCGGCGCGGCGTCGAACTGTTCAGCTAGGTGGGCCCGCAACATGGGCAGATAGAAGCGGCAAGAGTAGCGCAGTGTGATCGTGCCGGAAAATGTTGGAGAAGGCATATTGGCCCGACTGTTCCATTATGATAGTCCAGCCCTACCTGGCTGATTTTTCCCATATATTCTAACCTTCTAACGTATAAAATTAATTCGCTAAATGGAAGAAAAAACTACCAAATATTTTCAGTGACATTTGACATGTCATAATACTAACTTCGTTCGAAACGATCAGATCAGTCCGCTTCGAATACCAAAGCTTATTTACTGTTGGATGTTCGAGAGGTACTATTGAGTATTGAGCGTGGATGCTTAAACTTTGTCAAAAATAGTATTATTTGGTAGCTTTGAGAACCGGCGGTTCTATCACCCACCAATTGACGTGCATAGCGGAAGAACACGTCTGAGCAAAGCAAGCATTACAAAAGCGTAGTATTTCAAGCCACGATCGTGCATAATATCCAGAGGCGGCTCACAATCCAGATGCACATTCCTCAGTATGGGCTGAATCAGAGACAAAAAGGCGAGCAATTTCTCGTCGAATTTCCTGTAAAATTCCAAGTGGACTTTGCTCTGAATTTTCTCACCAGATTTCAATGTGTTCAAAGCTGACAACATTGTTTGGCAGCGCCACCTCCGGAACTGGAATCTCACACATTGGTGGGTCGGCAATCTCATCATACAATGTGTCATAGTAGTCGATGTTACCGAGCTTGATTATTTTTCCTGTGTCTGCGTACATGGGTTTTTAATGGCATTTTGGGATCGGGGTTGATTGGCAATTTTGAACCATGGTCTTGATATTGAGACTTTGAGACACACCGTCGTAAAGCAGTGGGCCCAGCACGCGGCCAACGCCGTTCGGCCTCTCAACGTGGAGGCGAAAGTGCGCCACGGAATGGAGCAGACTGCTGCTCAAACACACCGAATCGACGAGCTTTAGGCGCTCCAGAAAAGAGAGCGAGCCGAGCCAGTTCTCGACCGGAAGAGCACTGAACGGGCAAGAAAGGTCGTCGCAATTGGAGTTTCCGCTATTTGCGTACACTTTGCTCAGCCCATTGTGCCATTTGGCCACTCGCTTGTCCAAGTGAGCGATGCCGTGCGCGCGAAATTGGTCCGGATTGGCAAACTGTTGGGCACAGGTGCCCCACGAGCAGCGAAGTAGCGGAGAGCCAGCCATTTAGCACTTTCGAATTTTGGATGGGCAAATAAAAAGAGGTAAAATGAACAAAGAATAAACCTGCGATGAAGTGAAAATGATTACCTATTTGCCTGGAATGGAAGGCGGCGAATGAGGGATTTACGAATGTGGAGGTCACACAACAACAGAGGCGGAGGGCAGCCAACCAACAAACACTGGGCATTCCAGCAGAGCTCAGACAAAGAAATGTTATGAGGGGCAATTGCACAGAGTGTTGGGGGCATTTGCGCGCCAGTACCTATTTTTTAACCTAAACCCAAGCTTAGCTTAGCCTACGTCTAAGCCCAAAGTGTAGCCAAGTGGCTTTGTAGCCTAAACCAAGGTAAGTTTAGCTTAGCTTATGCTTGCTTACAGGTCGTCCACGCCCAGAAAAGTATAAACGAAATGTCTCAGGGCTATTCAATTTAGGCTATATTTTGTCCGCAAATGTCCGGTCCGTAACGTAAGTGTCGGAACACTGTTTTTGGGACTAGCGAAGTCGATTCAACGCGGTTTTAAGCGATTTTAATTTGGCGCGCAAATGTCCTATACCCCACAAAAATGGGGTTGGATGAACTGGATATGAAATAGGTAGGTCGTCCAAACTCCAAAGAAAGTGCAGACTAGAGATCGGAGTAACCGGGTTTTCCGTATTACGGCCGTATCACGGATTTTTTTAGAATTGATTCCTAAAGGGCGCTGGTACACGAAACGTCCCGGGCACGAAACGTCCAGCTTCAGAAAATGCACGAAATGTCCCCGAATGTATCTATTTGCCAAATGATAAAAATATCCCATTGTTCTTCTCATTTTAAAGATAGGATAGTAATTACACTACTAATTAGTAACTACCTAGAATAGAGGATTTAGGATTGTGGTAAATCTCCCGTGTATTTTGCCAAATTCCCGACTGCAGGCCATCAAGAATATATTCCCAGAAAATCAACGATGAAATGGTGGTCAAAATTGAAAGTGGATGGCGAGCTGGGGAAACGAATTGATTTTAAGACAGTGTGATTTATAAGAGGATCCAAATTTGGGGACATTTCGTGCCCGGGACGTTTTGTGTACGCGCCTTTTTAAAAAATCGAAATTTGGATGACAGGCCACAAAAGCGATCAATGAATGCTTCTCAAAATTAATCGCTTTTTTTATTCGAGCAACAAAAAGTTATTAAGAGTTTTTGCTTCGTTCAATGTTTACTCCTGCTCAATGCTCATTGCTTTGCGTCAAGCCTGTCCAGCAGCATCGAGATCATTCTGCTGCCCTCCTCCTGCGTTATCTCGCGCAGCAGACGTTCCTCAAATGCGCGGCATTTGCCCCCATTTTGTGCACTTTGAATTCCAATTTCAGTACTCGCCTCGATCTGCCCGAACCCGTAGTTGTGGGCCAACAGGATGCGCTGCTTGATGTCCATGTCGGGGCTGGACTCGAGATGGCGCTCGCACTTCTTCTTCACCAGGTCCACCTTCAAGAAATGGCGATCGGCGAAATACCATTTGCGCACTAATACTTGATAGAAGCCGGCCAGGCGCAGCAGTTCCTCCACATTCTTGTCTGAAACATCCCATCGCATCTTGCCGTTTTTAATTTAATTTTGATCCAAAAAAGACAAGTCATTTTTGATTGCTCGCTTACTGTTCGGGAGCACTTCTTCGTGTTTGTCGGCCGGCAACATGCACAGCAGAAAATCCTGGAACGCAATCGGATCCGCTTTTTCGTCAGGGAGCGGAATGATATCCGCCCTGGAGTCGCTAAACAAACGGTCGAAGTACCGAGAATGGTACGAGAGGAGCTGTGGGGTGTCCAAGTCAGCACAAATTAACGGCAGATGGATGCTATTTGAGACCTGTTCGCTGACGTGGAACACCCTCTGTCCAAGCATCAGCTTGCGATCGCATTTCAGAGCTCCCATACTCAGAGTCGCTCTGGAGAAGTCGGCACTGAAATCGGTAAACGGACTGAAGAGTATCGATATTATGATCAGGATTGATCAGAAATATGGGGGCGCAGTACAATTTGGCCACTTTTTGAACGAAACAATTACATAATTTTAGTTCAGGATTACTGATTAGCCCATTTGCAATTTTTGAGCACTCACAATTGCTCGCGATTCTTCAGAACGCGAACGTGTAGAACAACTCTGATGTACGCGAATTGGATGAAATGGACGCCGTGAATTGAGAAATAATAACCTGCTGGAGCCCCTGAATTCACTCCAGTGCGGATTTTGGGCATTCAGCAGAACAAGTTGCGAGCTCTGAAAAAGCGTCGTATTTGGCTGGGCACAATGCGTGGAGGGGACCTTTCGGAGAAGCGATGTCTGCTCCCTCATCACCGGGCCCATTTCCTCGAATGCGGCCGCCGGTCCCGGCACTCCCACACCGAACGGGGCCTGCTGCCCCAGGAGCGGGCCCGCTCCGACCCCCCATCCCTCGTAGAGGGCCGGATCGATTGGGCCTGCTGCCATGCTACGGACCGGCCTAGGCATCGACTTGCGTGGTACCATTTGCTGCTGCTGGTGGAGCGTCCCTCCCCCTTGCTGGACCATCGACATGGGACAACTGAAATGGAGGATTTTTTGTCAATGAATTTATTCATAACAAAAATCCAACAAGGCAGATAGCCACTTACATTGTTGAAGATGCATTGTGGTATTTAAATAGAACAAAATTTATGAGCTTGATATTTTCGTTTAGTGAATTAGGGTCTAAACTCTAAACCGTTTATAATTTTTTTAGCATAAGATGTCGAAACATTTTTAAGCTTAGAAATTGACCAATTTTTGGACCATAATTTTGGAGTGGTTTGGGCCACACTGTCCACTCTTGGAGAAGTTCTTCGAATAAACCTTCAAGCATATCAGATATCAAATACCATATACCACACAAAAACTAAAATATGGGTACTGGCTACTGGCGCTCGAATGACCCCAACCCACGCACGTGGAAGTCACGAAGAAGAGTGCGTGCACTTCGATGTGCACGCTCGCAATGAGGCCGTCGTCGACTTGTTTGCAGCTCAGACGAAGATTGTGATTTTGCGCCGAGTTGAATTGCATCGGCATTGGCATCGGCTGTGGTGGCGTCATTGGTGTTGTATCGATTACCCTGTTGGAAGTGGAGAATGGGGGGCAGGCTTTTCCAAACGAACCAATCCAGTCCGCCAAATTGACTGATAAATTTCACTTGTACGTTGCCATCTTAAAAGTGTTTGGAAAAATAAGGGACATATAGTGAACGCTTCAATCGCCTTGGTCACGCTTACCGGCATCCAAAGTCCATTTCTGCTCCGCCACGACGACAAACTGATCGTAGTTGGAGTCCATGCTAAATCAGCTAATACTAATATTGCACAACTCAGAACCCATATATGTACATACATATCAGGGGTGTGGCAAATCGATTCTTAAAATACGGGACACGGTACCGGACGAATTCAAAAATACGGGCCACGATACGGGACGGGCCACGGGACGGCCAAAAAATACGGGATTTCACGGGACACGAGACGGGACACACCCCTGATACATATTGCCGAGAATGGGTTGGTAATGGAAGAGCTCAATCGACTTTACATATACACTTTTGTATACTACTTGCCTGTCTGGTTGGAGCGGATCATTTAGACGAGGACGCTTCTGCATCGACATACCTGTGTTCAATTTGACGGCAGATTTTTAGCAAATTGGAGTAGTGTGGGCACTGCTGGTCTAGTACTCGTCTACTGATACTGGATTCGAATGTGTTTGATGCATTGATGATGATGAGGAAGTGGAGGTCAGCCAGAGGTCAACACGTCAGGAGTGCAGAAGCTATTACCTATTATGCACAGCACAAAGAAACTGCCTCAGATTGCCCAAAGCACATTTACTGGTGATTGGTGAATGATGATGGGAGCATCTTTGAGCATGATTGCTTGCAGCGAATTTGTGTCATTCTAAATCCCATTTTGCTGACTATTAAACAAAATAAAGTTGATTTAAAAAACAATTATAAATGGACAAAGCAATGCTTTTTGAACCAACCTTAGATGTCAACCTAGGTACGCGTCGAGTTGTAAACGCGAATTCCATTCTTCGGCTTTCGTCCACTGTCCAGGGACAACCGACCACCAGGAGTTGGGGTCATTAGAACGCCGCCATTAGAGCGCTTCATTCATTCACCAATTCACCATTAATCATTTAAAAATATCGTCACAATTCACAATCTTTAGAAAATCTGTTTGCACTGGAATAACGAGAGCGAATAGAAGTTGTCAACTACCTACATATTACTAAAATTTGGTAAATCTAAAATATTTGCTTTGGATATTGGATTGAGGCAGAAGTAGTCAGATACAACTCAATTCTCGCCTATCTTGAATAAGACTCCTAAAAATATCAATACTGCCAAATCTAGCGTTGATGGAGAGAGTAGTAGTCAACTAAATCCATTGTTGAGTAAGTAGGTGGATACCTGGATACCTATGCCAAATCTAGCGTTGAATGGAGAGAGAAGTAGTCAACTAAATCCATTGTTGAGTAAGTAGGTGGATACCTATTTTTCCGATGGGCGGGCCAATTTGCCCTCTCTACTCGGCCTTCTTCGCTCCATAAAATAGCCCTAGATTCATTCCATTGGAAGTGCCCCATTTGCGACTTCTTCGCGCAGAATACACCCAAAACCCAACAATCAATCCGAGCATTAACAGCCAATTTGAAAAATGCAACTGTCACTTGCCTCAATTGCTTTTGTGCTGTGCTTTTTCTTCATCGCAAGTCCCGCCGCCGTGGAGGCTTCCAAATCGGCGCAGGAGCTGCTGATAGAGGAGATTGAGGCAATCGACGCGGCCATGGATTGTGTGATCTGCTCCATTGAGTCGGCGAATGGGCAGATCGCCGCTCTGAAAGCGGCACACGGAGGCTTCTACATCCCCGGGCAGGTGATGAACAGAATCCACTATTTGGAGGCCCAGACCAGCCAGCTGGGTGCACAGCTGATGCAACTGCAGCAACAGCGCAACGGCGTCCAGGAGCGACTCAACGCATTTGATTGAGACGCGAAAAGTGAGTGTATGCGGGAGTTGAGCACAACAAGCTGACGAATGATGATCATGGGTGGACGAGAAGCAAAATTTTTGTCAAACCATTTCACGGGATTTTATGCTTTATTCTATTTTTGAATCAAATCAATTTGATTTAAAATTCAACTTCGCATTTTTAAGTGGCCAAAATGTTGTGTTGGATCGACAGAAGTCCTTCCCCCGTTCGCGTCAGATTTGCCATTTTGGCGCCGCCACCTGGGCCACCGGATGGACCAGCTGTCCGTGGCTGAACCGGCGCCACAGTTCGGCGCCCAGCATTCGCTTCTCACGCTCCACGTTCTTCAGCATAGCGCCGTTCTCGAGTGCCCGCCGCGTCAGATAGGGCAGCACGTTCTCCACGGGCCCGTACGGCACGTTCTTGAACACGCTGTAGCCGGCCTGGCCCAGCGTGAACGACACCTGCGATGGGCTCATTTTAGGCATGAACGGTCGGTCAAGTATTGATCAGCTGCTGGGTGATGCGGTACCGATCAAGGTGATCAAAATTTTAAGAGACCAAACCATGCTTTAGGATTCTTCATTTCGATCATTTTTTGTATCGTCACAATGTCTTTCAGCATTCATTCAGAAGTTCAAGGCAATTGAATCAAGACTGATTAAGGGATCAACTGATCTGAATCTCAATAAAATCCCTGTTGTCTCAGAATCCCAATAATCGATTTATGCTCTTTGACCGGGCTTAGGGTTGCCTAGTCTTAGTCTGGAAATGTCATATATGTATCATACTTGTGATCTTTCTCCAAAATGATTCGGCGAAATTTAGCATCAAAATTCAAAATATTTCCCTTTTAAAAAGGCATCAAAAATGAAAAATCTTATATGAAAATCTAATTTTTCGCTATAGCCGCAGTTTTCAATGTGTTTGTGGTTGCTTTCTCAATGAGACAACTTTCTGACCAGAACCGATCAAAACCCATCTCGGCCAGCCATTTGGAACTTACATAGTCGCACATGCCGAGCAGCTGCCCAAAATTGACGACTCCCTCGCGGGGCGAAATGCCCCGTTTCTTCATCATGTCCACCTGTTCGGGGTCATTTTCAGGGGAAGAACCTGCAGCAGAATTTGGGACCAACCACGTGCCGAATGGTGTCCACGTTGTGGCTGGCCACGATCACGAACACGCCTGTGCGCCCTCGCTGGGCCCACTTGTCCATGATGGCGTCCAGACAGCGGTGGTACATCTGCAGAGGGGCAGACAGAGAACACTGCACTGTGCTCTTTGCATAGGGCCAATTTGTTGGGTTAAAGCCCAAATTTAGGCTTTGGTTTTTGTTTTCTTAAAATGTGGCCGAATCCAAACTTCCAAACAGCACAGTCTTCAAACGGCTATACTACAATAGATTATTAAAACACAAACTAATTGATTTAAAATTTACTTCATATTGATATACACGTTTAAAGGCACGTAGTAAAAAGGAATGGTACAAACAAAAAGTTTCAGAACTATGACGTATGACATAAAAGCCCTAAATCAGATCAGGCACATTCTGCCATTTGTGTCATATCACATTTATTATAATTTAATTTTTTAAAATTTCCCACCGCCGAAGTGGCCTCATGCGACGGATTGATGGGGTCTTCGTAGCCTTTGGCGGCGGCCAGAGCGCGTTCCTGAACGCCAAAATGGCATTATACTTTATTACCCCTTGCCTGTCATGAAAGAGCCCATTTCGGACCTGATCCATGTAGGCGCCGCGCACCAGTTTGCACCCAAAGTGGAAGTCCTCGCGGCGCGCCAACTGCAAGTCGACGCTCAGGCGCTCCAGACTGTTGCGCAGGTAGCCCTGGTAGGTGTTCAGCACTTGGGCCCTCTCCCGGTTGTAGCTGGAAAAGGAAATGCCCTTCTTCAACACGCACAGTTGGCATCGTATTTCGACATTTGCGCTGCCAAAATTTTTGAAAATTTGTTAAAGGTCATGCCCGACATCAATTTATACTATTGCCTTGTGAAACACTTTTAGCTGACAATCGATTGCTTGATCAATCGCTCAAATCAAGTGCATTTTCGCATAATTAGACATTTTGAGTTTTGAGGACAGCCAATTCTCGAGTCCTGCCCTCAACTTCATTGATGTTTGTACTGTCTTTACCGAAAGTGGCCATATTCTGGCTGGGTTTTGCCGCTGCCCCCATGCGAGAGCGCTTTCCAATTGTTTGGACAGGACACCCTTTTAGCTGGATTCGGACCGAACTCGCGTTTTTGGATGTCTGCTCACGCGATGGGCTTGGAACACGATTTGCACGCGTGGCATTTGAATTGTGGTAGAAATCGGCGCTATAAATGCGGCGCCAAATTGGCCATCAACATCACCAGACAAGCACTCACATTCCATTCCCCAATCCAAATCCAACCCAACTTTCCAAACGCCAAATGCACAACTTTTTTCCGCCACTTCCTTTGCTGAGCATTACCTTCTTCTGCGCTATTTGCGCCACATTTGAGCTCAATGTGGGCGTCAAAGTCAGCCTTGGAGGGAACAAGGGTGGTGGCCAAATGAACGGAGCTGGGGGCAGATGGCCAGCGCCGAGAGCCAATCCCAGGGACGGGGACCCTTCTGCGCCGTTCAACAACGGCTCTGCCATTGTGCGCACCCAGAACGGACTGGTCAACGGCACCCAGGGCACCTACTTCCCCAACATCACCGTGTGGAAAGGTGAGCCCAGTAAAGCAGAAAAGAATTAATTTATACTCAACTGAATTGTTTGATTGAACTTCTGATTTAATCATTTCTTATTTAATTGATCAGTGATCATCTGATCTAATCGAACTGATCAAATCAAGATTTTATCAATCTGATTAACCTAATCTGTATAGATTGATCAACTATCATGATTGATAGATACATTCAACAATGATCAATCTGATCGATCTAATCTTGGATATCGCCGTCAGATCGACCTGATCGATATTTCATCAAACCGATTCACTTGATCTCGAAATTAATACTTTAACTACTTTAACTAATCGTTTTAAAACATGATTTTGATTGATCAATTGAAATGATCAACCTGATATTAGACCCGATCATCAGCTAATCTGATTTATTGTTGGGTTAACTTTGCATTTTCACTTGCTATGCAGTATGCACTTTTACAGGCATTCCATTTGCGGCTGCTCCGGTGGGCGACTTGCGCTGGCGTGCGCCCCAGCCCGCCCAGAACTGGTCGGGTGTGCGCCAGGGCGACACGTTCGGCGCGGTCTGTCCCCAGTACTCGTACCCGGTGACCGTGAACAGCGCGCTGATGGGCGCAGAGGACTGCCTGTTCCTGAACGTTTGGAGCGGCGCCATCGGCCAGAACAGCTCTCGCCCGAGACCGGTCTACGTTTGGATCTTCGGCGGACGCTTCACCGGTGGCTACGGCTCCGACCCACAGTTCGACGGGGAGGGCCTAGCAGCCAAAGGCCTCGTGGTGGTCACGCTCAACTACCGCGTGGGCCCGCTCGGATTCATGGCGCTGCCGCAGCTGCGCCAGGAGAACGCCTACAACGGGTCCGGCAACTACGGCCTCATGGACCAGATCGCGGCGCTCAAATGGGTCCAGGCAAGTGTTTTCTTGATATCACGTCAATTGTCACTGTCCACATGTTTCACTATTTTGAGGATGATAATACTAATTGTCGAGTGTTTCCAGGCGAACATCGCCGCGTTCGGTGGGGACCCGGCCAAAGTGACGATTGGGGGCGAGTCCGCCGGAGGAGGCTCCTGCTACATGTTGGCACTGTCGCCCGCCGCCAGGGGCCTGTTCCGCGCCGCGGTGCCCGAAAGCGGCGGTGTGTTCTGGCCGCACGACCCCGAGCATGCGGGTCTGCCCTCGTCGCACTACACGCTCGAGAAGGGCGAACAGAACAGCCTCGCCTACGTGGCCAACATCACCGGCAACGCGAACACCAGTCTGGAGGCATTGCGCAACCTGACCCTGGCCCAGGTGATGTCCACCGATGAGGCGCTGGGCACGGACAACCTGGACCCGGAGTGGACCTGGAACGGCGCAGGACCAGTGTTCCACCCGGTCACAGACGGCTACGTGATCCCGATGAACTACGAACAAATCATGGAGCAAGGAATCCAGAACAACGTGGCCATGATGACAGGCAAGTGCTCTGTAAAGATGGGGCAGATGGGGTTGATCAGAGTTCTGATCTGATCTGATCAACTGATCGGCAATCGATCTGATCAATTGATTAGTTGATGATCAATAGTCTAGTCATTGATCTGTAGGTAATCGATAAAGTGATCACTTGATCACTTGATCACTAGAGGGACATTTTTTTCGATCAGCCAAATAAGACTGATGAATGCGCCCACTTGCTCAGGTAACAACCACGACGAGTGGGGCGCCTGGGGCACTTCGACACTGGCCGAATACGAGGCTGATGTGGCCGCCAAGTATGGAAACATGAGCGCGGAGTTCCTGGCCATCTATCCGGCATTGAATGACTCCGACGCTGGCGCGGTCAGGAATGGCGCGATTCGCGACAACACGCGCACCACCACGTTCCTCTGGTCCCAGCTGTGGATGAAGCACAACAAGCAGCCCTTCTACTACTACCTCTTCACACACGTGCCCTCCACATGTAAGCAAATCGGGCCAAATTGGTGCTGTGACTGTGACTATGGGCAACAAAAAAGACAAATCATACTCTGTACTGCTCAAACTCGATGAGCCCCGAGTTTAAGAAGTTTAGCCAATCAAAATTCAAAACACATCTACCAATCAATGTCTATCCAATTCTCTCGATGAGTTCAATAAGAGCAATAATCTGATTATCTTGGACAAGGTTAGACACGTCCAAATCACTCCCTGTAGAGGTCCCATTTTAAAAGTGCACTCCTTTCACCCGGAATCCAGACGAAAGATTACTTCCCGAAATTGATTTGTGCCTTTTTTGCAGCCAGCATCGGCGTCTACCACGGCGCTGACATCGCCTTCTTCCTGGACAATTTGTACGCAAACATGCCGAACGCGACCGCTGCGGACATTGCCGTGGCGGACACAGTGTCCTCCTACTTGGTCAATTTCGTCTCCCACCTGAACCCCAACGGGCCTGGACTGCCCCAATGGCCGCGGGCCAATGGCAGGGACCAGCTGGTCATGGAGGTGGGCAACAACTACTCGCTGGTGCCCATCCTCGAGGGCAATGCGACCGCCAAAATGGACTTCCTCAAGCGCTTCTACGCATCCCAAAGACAGTGGTAGAGGCACAAGACAATTGTTAATCAGCCAAAAGCTCACCGGGGATTTGTTGAATTATCCAAATTTTGCAAAGAATGTGTACAATACTTTCTTCTGTATAATTTCCGCAATTTTAGCTTCTGTTAGATGTTCTGTGTAATTTACTGTGTTTTCAAATAAATGAATTTTGGGATTGATTTTGGGCTAAACGCAAGCCGAAAATGTGCGCATTATTTTGGCAAAAACTCCTTCAGAATGTCTTATTTCTCTTTTCTAGTACAGAAAAGAGCACATTTTGGAGACCAAAATTTGACACCATTATTTTGCATTTACCGTCTCTGCAGAGCCATCGTGAACAGGTTGATGGCGGGCTGGAAGTAGGTCTGCTCTGCGTCAATCATTATGCGCACTCCCCGCGCCAGGGCGTGTTCCGCAATCTTCTTGAGGCGCTCTGAAAGGGGCGACAGGACAGGAATTTTGAACTTTTCAAGTTAGACGGCTAAACAATTTTGACAGCGCTGGATGATTTAAATTTTATAATGCGCTAATTATTTGCTTCTCATCCCCGTCTCTTCTTCACTCGTTTTTCATCTTCTTCCTATCCACTTTGTGCTCCTCTCTTCCACATCCTCATCCGCTTCACTTTGGACAGAAAGAGGATGAGGCAGATGAGGAATACGGAATACGGAAGAATAGGATGAGAAGAAGAGGAAGGGAAGGAAGAGGATGAGAAGTGAAGAGAAGGATGGTGAGAGGATGAGAAATGAATAGAACAGAAGAAACACTATTTTCAATAACTCAACACTTATTTTCTGCCATCACTTGCCCATCATGTGTGCGCATTCTGCGCACTCTTGTGACGTCAGATTGCCCAGCACCGGTTCCAATTGCCCCGTTTTGAGGTTCACCAACTGAAAGGGCCAATGCATATGTTCCCTCCAAAAGGTGTGTGTCTTCACTTTGGCCGACTTCTGTGCGTCCAAATCCACCAAATTGCGCATGTCCAATTGGTCCACAAGTCCGTCTTTGTTCGCGTCCATTTGACGGAACCACTCGCCCACAGCCGAAACGTCCGTTTGGAGACCTAGTTTCTGTAAAATGGGGAATATCAGAAACATTTGGACAACGAATCCAAAATACAATTTGGACCTGTAAGTGCGTGAACAGTTGCTGTTCGTTGAACGTTTCGAGCGCCAATGGGACGCCATCTTGTCCATCCCTGGACAAAGCAATTGCCTTGAATGTGCGCTCCGTTTGCACAATTGCGTCTGTCAACTGTATCAGCAGGTGCGGACGGCACAGTGAAGTCAGCTACGGCAGAAATGGGATTTTTTTCGGAATCTTCCACAATGAAAATCGAATGGATTATTGCATATTTAAGTAGCCAATGAATATAAGTTTAATTTTTTGGCTGATCTATTGCCCTTTTGAAATATCAAATTTTTTAAAAAAGTTCGAATTTGGATGCAAATTTTTGTCAATTTTTTTCAAATGTTTTGTCAAAATTTTCGAAAATCAAATGAATGGATTGACTGTTGCACTGTTTATTCGTTTATTGTTTGTTGTCTCTGACTTATCCCTCCCCTTTGCCCTGTGCTTGCCTTGAACACGGTGATGCCCTCCCCGTGGGTGGCCCTGGAGGTGAACTCGGCGCACTCCTCGAACATTGCTGCGTTGCGGTCGCACTCCTGCCCAATGTGGGCCAGCATCTCTTGGCTGAGTGGCTTTCCCTGCTCCTCGTGGATGTCCGCCTCCACACTGAATGAGAGACACTCCACATTTTTGGCCAAAAAGCCCATTCTAATTTTTAGAAATAATTTGATTTAGGCATTCAATTGTCTTTTTAATTTAAAAATTTGGGGGTCTAGGTAGGAGCAGAAAGACTTGCAGTATAGTGATACAAGCGAAAGTGATTCCACCTGTAGTTGAGGATGGACTTGACGCCAAAGCAGCTCAGCTTGTCCACAGTGCGCGATACCTGTCAAATAGAAAAGCGAAATATATTATAATTTATAATAAATACTATAATATGCGATCAACGGCATATCAGAGAGTGACATGATGGATGCCCCGAACAAGTTCTTCAGAGATCAACATGTCAATGGTCCTTAATCAACTCGATCGGTGTGTTTACTGGAATGTCGGGTCTATCCGACCAGAGTTTGAGTGCAATAATATGAAACGTGTTTGGCTTAGAATTTTGGTCCAGCAAGCCAAGAAAAGATAAGATAGATAGCTAAAACTGATCTGATCCCATTGATTATCTCGCTCATATGCAAAAATCAACAAGAGCCGATTTTGTTGTGAATACTCCCATTCCCATTTATTTCACCTGGTCCAGCGTTTCTCCGGCCGCGAAATGCCCGTAAAATGAGGACTGGAGCAGTCGCTTGAGCGCCGTCTTGCCGAACACCTTTTCGACGGCAGCCAAAATTTTGGCGTTGTTCGCCACCAGAAAGTCCATTTGGCAACAGCGGAATACGGCAAAAGCACGCACCAAGTCCCAATTGGTTTTGCACTGAAACGGGGCATTCATTCATTGAATAAAGAAAAAGGCAATTTCCATATATTTAACATTTGAGCAAAACTATTATTTTCAAATTGTTTAAATGATTAATTTCACCTTGAATGCCTCTTGCGCGTTTTCAAATGATATTCCCCCATTGGGAGCATCGTTCCCTCCCCTTTTGGCGTTTTGCAGATTTGAGGCGGCACACACTCCGACGACGGCATTTTTAGCCCCAATTTGGTGGCGCAGCGCCAGGAATTGGGCGCCAAATTTGCCAGATTGCGTTGGGCGAATTAATAGAGCGGACGACATTCTGGAATTCGAAATATTATTTCGGATATTTTTTTTGCCTGAATGGACTGTTGGTGGCCTTTTTTTCAAAATAAACAAAATGCTGCTTGTGTTTGCGCCCTTTCCCCCATTTGATTCGGTCACATGCATTTACTTATATTAACGGGAGCATGTGGATTTGTCTAAAAGGCCAAAATTGTGAAACATTTCTCAAATTGGCAATCACTTATTGGTTATTCATTTACATTGACTGGAGCCATTTTAACCTAGATTCAAGGGCCTTTGGGCTTTGGTTTGCTCATGTTAACTAAACCAATATTTAATTAAAAATGTCCGTTTGCCCAGACGTACAGAGTACATTTTTGCAGAGGCAAAATGCACCGAAAAACATTTGTTGTCCTTGCTTCTCTTCGTGTTCGTGAATGAGTTCCGTTGTTGGGCGTCTGCAAATGAGCGCGCGCATTAAATCTGCTGCAGCTGATGACGATTGACGTGCCAGAGAGTGTAAAGGCGCCCAGCTGAGAGAGCAGTCGCTGATCTTATCTCTGGTCGCCCAGCTCTTGCTCAAACTGCTGCGCATCCCTTGTGTCATCAGTTGCCTCCTCTGCCTGTCCTCTGCCATGGGCAATGCTTTGTTTTTGAAATGCCTAATGTTCCCAGTTCCACTCCGTTCCCGTTCCCTGTTCTAGACCTTCGTTTTTGGCGTTCCTTTGTCCCCGTTCATTTACTGCAATCGTCCCTTGGGAAACAAAAATGCTGGAGCGGTACATTTTGTTGACGTGGATCCTGGATTTTGGTGACATAACTTGAACATTTGAAGACTGATGAGTGATGAGGGCACAACTAAAAGAGGGATTTGGGTTATGGGTTATATGGGTTCATTGAA